>CANPUZ010000388.1:0-37556 GCA_947579665.1 Sympetrum striolatum
AATTAAAAGAATACACAGTGTTTCTATGTGCTAGTAGCCGTTGTTTTTTGCTATTATTATAATACAAGTACCAAAGTTAGTTTACATAATATTACATAGTATACTTTAATATGTGTTTTAATTTAATCACGAGCATCATTAGAATTGATCGCCGTTTTTTCCGTATGAGAAAAACGTATGAGTCAGTTTGAACTTGAGTTTTAGTTTATTATATCGCGTTATACCAATGTGAAATGGTATTTTCCTGAAAGAATTACTTTATAAGTATAGGAAATACTTAAATTTGCTTGCGCATATTTGCGAATTTGAATATACTTTCCTTACAAATTAATTAGTCGCGTCAGGGGTAAATATGATCCCAAAATTATCTGAATTTTTAAAAACGCTTTCAACGATAAATCAACTGATTCAATTTATAAAAGTTCATAAATGATTCTTTAAGAAAGTGAATATAGCTTTTTTAGCGAAATATTATTTTACATTTATTATTAATTAAATAAAATGTGTAAATATGTACCGAAATTGCAGTAACTTACATAATTGATACGTTTTCCTATTAAGAATCAACCTAACAGTTTCATACTTTTGGAATATCCCATAAGATGCGGGAGTATTTTTCTTTCGCGACAGTCGTGTGCGGGAGGCAAGTTAGAGAAACGGTCCCTTCTCCTGGTGGGTCAGACTAATTGCAGCATGCAGAAAACCCCCATAATCCGGGTAGACCTTTTTCGGATGCCCGCGGTTAGCGGTTATTGTTCAAGACTTTTGGTTGTTCCTCTAACGTGGAAGCAATTGCCAATGATTTAATTGTCTTATTTTTTCCCTTGCTTTTAGCTGATTAATTTGATACCAAACAGTTAGTAGATACATTGATTTTTAACGAGTCAGGAAAATATGAAATTACGAGTGCACTACAAATCTTGGAATTACGCAGAGGCCGGAAAACCCCGGGGAAGGGTTTTCCATATTTAGGACAATGCAAAAGATTTTGCGAGGGTGCGTCTCATTCACAGGCACCGCCATAAAACTGGGAAAGGCCAAGCATGGGGAAGGAAGAGCAGGTCAAACGTATAAGAACGTTTCTCCCGCAGTTCTGGCATTCTGGCAGAAAAACGTTTATATACGTTCCCCGCAGTTTAAGGGTTAAGTAGTAGAGGATTTATTATTTTGATTTTATTTAGCAAAATTACACTATGTTATAATGCCATCTATCGGAAAATAATAAAAATTAATTTCACTCCTTTCGGAAAAAAGTCAAAATATTTTCGATTTTTTTATGACACTTTCAATTTAGAGGTTTCCGATAATGACAAAACAATTAGTAATACTTTCAAAATCGTAAAATCAATCCTTATCAGCGCTACCAACCAAAAGAAGTGTTATCTAAAAATGTTTTTTATTAGGCTAAATTTGAGGAACATAAATTGTACTTCAACAAGCTGACTTTAATTAACATTTCTATACTTATATCCAGCCAAATAAGTTCACATAGCAGGGGTATCAACTTAAAAAATTATTCAAATGTATTCATTGCGTGGCTCTTTGTTACTATCTATTATATGTAGATGCTTCTCCGGATTCATTCATGTATATAGATAGATAGATAGAGAGGATACATTCACAGGCGAAATCACAGGCGTCATTGACTTAAAATTTTTTCGACGTATTGGCCATAACGTGTAACCGCCAGAAAAATGCTCAGACCAAGCGCTTGCTTTGATGTTTGATGCGAATCTGTCAACACATCAACACAATGTAATCCAACAACAAACTAACAAATAATATAAGAACATGAATCCAGCATATTATAATATTAAAGCAGCAAAACAGCTGTGCTATCCGAGTGACGTCAATGCTACAGAAACCTTTGCAGAAATAAAATTACAATCTTTAATGGACCACACCATAAGGCGATTGTGCAAAGCGCAAGAAGAGGTCCATAGGAGAATTGAAAACTCTTGACATGATTGTGAAGTGGGGTTGTGATGGGGCAGAACAAAGTAGATACAAAAAGAGATTTTCTTGTGTAAATCGCTCAGACGAAAGTTTATTTAGTGTATCGATGGTGCCTATTCAGATATTCTCAGTGACTGACCAAAAAATTAAAAATATTCTTTGGCAAAACCCTTCCCCATCCTCCACAAGATATTGTCGTCTCACAAAGTTCGGGTTTGCCAAAGAAACTGCGAATGTCATTAAGACAGAGGTAGAACAAAGATTTAATAAATAGATTACTCTTGACTTCAGACCCATTTATAGCAAGCATAGGATCAATTCCTAAAACCAAACGAGGCAAAATCAGTAGGGAGGTATATGACCTCTTAGAGATGAGAGCTCCAGCTCCAATGGATCAGGACGGAACCCTATCAGGTTTTTCTGATTCCGAAGAATCAGAAAGTGATATCGAAGAATCTGATGTTGATTCCGAATAATCCTCTAATTCATATTATATGTTGTATAAAATTAATTCCTTATTTTTCCTTTCAATTTGTTTTGTGATTACAAATTATTACTTACCAATATTATGTTTTACTGTACCAATTTTATTGCACATTGATCATCGATCATATTGAATTGTTATTATTTATAATAAAAATATGTTAAAAGATATCTTAACACTTTCCTTCCTGAGATTTGAATAACCTCATATCCCTCTCCTTGCTAACTCGGCCGTTAGCGGCCGTCACCGTTTGCGCTTTATCTCTTTGGGCCTGTGTGTCTTCTTTGCGTGTGGTTGTGTTTATGCTTCATGTAAACATATCACTCGCATTCCAAGACTCAATTCCAGTTAATAACTCAAGAAATTAATATATTTTCCCAAATGCGCTTGATCCGCGTAGACAAGTAAGAAAATTGACTTTTGTCCCTCTAGATTACGAAAATATCACACCGGCGCATTGGAAACGTGATTTCCGATCAACGCCGTTACGCTCATATATAAATTTTAATTTCTCCCTTAAGATTCAACGGGCATCTCAGCTTGTATCATATGTGTACAGTTTACGTAGTTTATTTGTCGCTCTGTCTGTACACAAATTTACGTTTAATTTACAGATTGGAAACGTAATTACCGATCATCGCTGTTACGCTGATATCTATAAATTATTACTGGAAGAGTTGTTCCTGTCGTATATATGCGTGTCTTGTATATTTTGTTATGTATATCATGTATTATATCAACTGAATGTTTAAGGAAATTTATCCTGAATTTATCACTGGTGATCATACGAATGTACAGTGGCGGAAATAATTATCGCAACACCAGTTGGCGTCAGAGTACGAAATACGTGGAAACTAACTGAAACCTCTCTGTTTCCGACAATTCGGCAACTCTGAAAAGAGCCAGTTAAAACCGGCAACATTCAAACGCCTTACAAATGGGCAATAGAATTAAGGTATCGTAAATATGTGCAGACATTTAAGATCCGCCTTCACGAAATTTCCTAATAGCGCCTTTGCCTCATTGCTTTTACTTTTTGCCATTTTTCTTTCAAAGTTAGTTATTGAATTACTAGAATTTTGATAGAATAGAATTCTCGCGAAGAGAATGCTCCATTTAAAAAAAACGTATACAGAAAGCACTAGGATGTGTCCTATTCTTATCTTTTTATTTGCTCTTGAGTAGTGTAGTTTTCCACTGCATAAGGTATAACAAATATGCTCTCGATAAAGTCCAATCTAATCCGTGTATTGAAGAAGTTCAACTTTTCCAAGAGCTTTTTAGCAATTAACATTTTGACAGGAATTGGCATCAATCTTATTAGCTTTTAAATAGTGAAATCGGTTTTCGACAATTTTCAGCTCCATACGTATGTAATAGGGAGTAAAATTTGTGTAATAACAAATGGTGTTTCTCATGAGACATCAATTCGAGTTAACCGTGCTGACTGAACAAGTTATAATAATTTACAACGATATCACATCTCTATGGATGTTTCATTCACTCATCACACTACTCATACGATTCTCCTCTTCAATGAGTGTATTACCCTACAACAATTGATTTCAATCAAATTTATCCATAGTTAGAATATATTTGATTAATGAGCTTGAATTCTATCAAAATTGGGTTCCATAATACTACAACACATTGTAATGTGAAATGTAATAAAAAGCCGATGCTTCGGCTGTCCGTTAATCAACCTATAGGCGTACTGTACTCGCCCTCTGGTGTAAACATCATCACTCACTTTTAATGAGTAAATGTACGCCACGATTTCTACGATGTAGCGCGGATCAAACTTCAGAAAGTAATTAGTGTTGTATGATCTTTACTTGTGTAAAGTTTCCAAGAGGCCAGCATTCACTTCTCTACTATCTCCATAGCGATGAATAAAATTTTCCGCTTCCAATTTGATCCAACTTGATTCCCCTATGCTTAAATACTTTTCAAGGCTACTTTGATCCATATATACAGCAGTAGAAATAGTTACTAACGCCCACTTAAATAGGCAAAAGGGTATGCATGTGCTTAGTCCCAAAAAATAGAGAAAATTGCAATGGTGACAAAGAAAGATTCACTAAGGTAAAGGTTATTCCAAAAAGGAAACCATGTTTTAATGTGCGAACTGAGAGATCGAAAAATAATAAAAGTAAATTACAAGAGCGTACGTAATAAATAGGTAGAATTCTTTAACATTACGATCAGCACGTGCGCGGATATCATACTAGGAAGAGATTTGGTTAAGCGAGGATATTGCTTTAAGCGAGATATTTCCTCCTGAATATGTGATATACCGAAAATATGACTAGGTAGATTGAGCAGTAGAGTTTTTATAGCAGTATAGGTTCATTTAATTAGTAAGCGCGATGAATTAGTAGAAAATAGCAGGAGCGAAATGATTTGGTGCTCGATTCAAAGAAAACGGAATTAATGTTTGTTTTTTGTGTCGTCCTCCCGATGGAAAAAATAGATTGTATTTTTGATTCATCCGATGGCTTATAGATAATTAGTGAGAAAATAAAAGATCCAATCATCGCCGTAGGAAGAGATTTTTACCTAACCAATATTCATTGGGATAATCTAAA
Organism: Sympetrum striolatum; assembly: GCA_947579665.1. Classification (NCBI taxonomy): domain Eukaryota; kingdom Metazoa; phylum Arthropoda; class Insecta; order Odonata; family Libellulidae; genus Sympetrum; species Sympetrum striolatum. The sequence goes on from CANPUZ010000388.1 coordinate 5,029, forward strand.
ATGTTCCAGCGCTAGCAGTGGGAGAAAAAATTCAAAACATACATCTACTTTTTCGTTGCATGCTTTAGATCAGGTAAATTTGACGTAAACTCGAACGAATCATGCGTTGTATTAATTTAGATTTACTAGGCATTTACCACCCACAAATAATCGCTAGCTTTGCTGTAGTTGACGGTATTTCAGACCATGATGTCATGATGGCAGGGATTAAAGTAGGAGCGGTTAAATCTCTTATGCCACCGAAGCAAGTATATGTAATTCGCAAAGTAATTTTTCCTGACTTTAAGGTTTTATTTTAACCAATGCATGGATGAATTTTCATGCTTTACGCATGAAAATACCTACTGTAAATGATAGTTGGGTAAATTTTTTCCGGTTAATCAAAGTAGATTTAGTTAAATACGTTCCGTCCAAACAGTGCGTGAGACGAAGAAGAAGTTTGAATCGTTGCATAGGAGTCATTCCCTCGCGATTGATAAAACTTAAACCGTGCGGTGAGAACCATGAGCATGAAGATCAAAACCATAGAGAAGTGCGAAAGCTATTTATGGAAGGATAACGAAAAGAATATCAGGAATATGGATCTCGAACACTGTTAAAATCACTAGTTGGCGATTAGAAAGAATTTTGGTCATAAGTGCGTGAGAGTCGTGGTGGTCAGTTTTCTGTACCTAACCTTATAAGCGAAGAGGGAATTGCCGTAAATAAATCGGCAGAAACAGCTAATTCACTTAATCCGCACTTCCAGAAATGTTTCTCATTAGACAATGGTCGAGTTAACGATTTTACCTCACGTATTGATTGGGAGATGATTTCCATAGAGATATATGGTGAGTTGATAGGAGTGGAAATACACTGTAACAGATTGATAGGGAATTCTATCAAAATCAATTAATGAGGGTACTGTCCCAGTGTCGTGGTAAACGTCACTCCGGGGGATACTGTGAGGAAGATTAGAGAAATAGATGCTAGAAGGAATTGTATCAAGAATTAATTTTTTCCACGGACGATCCGCGAATGAAATCGATTAAAATAGAAGTCATAAAATCAAATAAAAGAAAAATAGAGTCAAGGCACCACCTGCCACACGCTGGAAGGCGGATTGAAGGGTTCTTACGTAGACATAAACATATTTTGATGGTGTTTTTGTGCTGTTGACATTAATTTTAAACTCAATCATCAAAATGTCATATCTATATAACAACATATATTTTAAGAGGAAAAATGCATTCGTTCCCGCACATAAGCCACAATTGGTCTTCAGTTTCCTTCAAAGTAACTGGATTGTCCAAATTGTAGTGGTGCCTCCAAAATACTTTCGTTTCAATATCATCTCCTAAATAATTCTCTCTTAATTTATTTCTTCTCACATTCACTAGCAATTGAAGGAAAGCTTAATTAACCTTCTTTTGATTTCAAAAAACTCTCAAAGGCACTCGAAATTAATATTTACAACGATAAAAACCTTACACCTGGAGAAATAATAACAATTTAATAGAAATTAGCCCTGTCAAAACAGGAAATCCAAATATCACTGAGGATTATTATTCATTATTATTATTCAATTATTCATTTTTATGAACTATAATCTCAAAATTGTTTTAATTTTGCCGCATAAGTGTGAAGATATCCTAGTTTTCCATGCTGTTTAGTTTTTTTTAAGGATTTAACATATGTACCTTCTATCATGTATCGTGCCAGAATATACCGGCCCCTGAAATGTAGAAATTGTTTCGCTCTTTCTACTGTCTATGACCGACAATAGACAATTCCCGGCTGCACACCTGCGACGAAGCAATCATTGATTATCATCTCTATATTCATGTCCACACTCGAAGATTGATGAGTGCTCAGTGGAATCAAAGAGGGGAAATCGCCCTAGAAAATATTATCCGACGGTGACGTCCTTGAAGATATCCATTCCTAAAGTGATTCCGAATTCTCGAGATTTTCAGATTTTCGGGAATTAGGAACGGGAATGCGTAAGGAAATCCCGAAAAGGGGTGGGAAGGAATTTCCGCAGGGATTACTCGTCAAAAACACCATATGCCATGCGGTGGTGAATCTTGTGCATAAAATCCGTAGTATTTTAGACGTAGATGATTATGAAAAGAAGTTCAGCTCCGCCATAGACCTCCATGCTCGTAATGTTACTCAATTTTCACGCTTTTATAAGAAGGATACTATTTAACATAATGTAGAGCTTGTGGAAAATATTTATATTTACTCGTATTTCGCTCAGACTCAGTAACAGTGTGCACATATGCACTGTGATTCATCATCGAGATTTACATTGGAATCAAGAAAAATATAGGATGATTAGTAATATATCCATTCTCCTTCATTCTCCACCACATGATTCAGCCTCCGAGACATAGAGTTAACCACATTGCGACACAAACTCAAAGGAATCCTTTCCCATTCTTGCTCCACCATTTCCCATAACTCGTCAACATTATGGGGCCTAACTTTTGTGCATCTCCCTCATCATGCATGCCCAAATATTTTCGATGGGATTAAGGGCTCCTCGCAGGCATCTTGTTTACATTATTGGTCTGGAACCACTGCCGAGAATTTTGGTAAGTTTCTTTGTTTCTTTAGGGAGGATATTGGCAATTTTTAATGAACAATCTATGAAATTAAATCTTCGCCATTTAGGTGGATTTTCAGGTTGGATGACAGGTGGAAGAAAGATTCCGTTAATTGTTAATCTCCGGATTTTTTTGGAAAGAAGTTTGTCTATTAATTTGGATTGGAAACCGTTTTTTTCAGCAATTTATTTGATTAGAGACAGTTCCTTATTGAAATCAACTTCGTTCATAGGGATATGCGTTAGACGGTGGATAAGGGCATGGAAAGAAGAATGTTTTTGAGCGGGGTGATGGTTTGAGGAAGCAGAAATGGTATGGTCAGTATAAGTAGGCTTACGGAAAATGGAGAAGGTTATTTTGCTCTGGGTATGGTGAAGGGTGAGATCCAGTAATTGAGTTAATGATTTTTTTCTAATTCTAAGGTAAACTTGATAGTAGGGTGAAGGGTATTTGAGTAATAATGAAATGATGAAAGTTGTCTTTCCGTACCCTTCCATATACATAGAATATCATCAACATATCTAAACCAGCATTGAACATAAATTAAATATTTACAATTTGAACTGAACAATTTGGATTCCAAGAAGTCCATAAAAATATTGGCGAGAAGAGGGGATAAAGGACATCCCATAGCGAGACCCTCGTTTTGTCGGTAAAACACGTCTTTAAATTTGAAGAAATTTTGTTTGGTGCAGGTTTGAATGAGTTTTTTAAAGTCACATATAATATCACTGCTCATGTTGGCACTGCGGAGGCGGTCTTCAATGACACTTATCACTTCACCCACTGGCACGTTGGTGAATAAATTACAAACATCAAAGGATACATATTTGGAGTTATGTTTAATATTTACATCTTTCAGTTTCTGAGTTAGGTCTATAGTATTCAATATACCATACTTCTGAGGAAATAAATTGGAATTTTTTAGAAGAGAATTCACTTTATGCGAGAGTTTATGGGCAGGGGAAGAAATAGAGGAAATCACAGGTGTGATTGGGATGTCACTTTTATGGATTTTGGGGAACCTAGGTGGTTGGGGGTTCATTTCACAAAGTCGATTTTTAGTAAAATCATGAATGAGGTGTGTCTCACTAATTGTTTTACGGACTACTGATTGGAATTCAGGAGTAGGATCTTTGTTAAGAAGTTCTATGTTGTGGCTATGGATGAAGTTTTGGCACTTTTCAATGTAGTCACTTTCATTTAAAATCACCACACACTCTCCTTTGTCTGCTTTGGAGATGAATAGTTTGTTTTCATTCACTATTTTTTGTATTTTTCTTACGTTGCGAAGATTTCTGATTTCACTATTGCTTGGTGGAGGGAGGTTCTCAATGTGGTGAGATATAATGTCCGCACACGAATATTTCACTCTTGTTTGTTTGTGTAAAGCTACGTCACAGTCAGCGGATAAATTGATAAAATCACTGGGAGATTTTGGGAGAGGTGGGCTGTATTTCAACCCGTATTCTAAGTATGAGATTTCAGAAGGAGCAAATTTGTATTGGGAGAGGTTGAGCACACGATCGTGAAATTTGTGGGTAGTTTGGGGGGCAGCACATCTGGGTTTGATCACTGCACTAGAAGACTTCAGCGCCCGGAATTTCTTGTTGAATACATTTGTTAACCTGATTTTCTTTCAAATTGGAATCGTGGTATAAACTTATAGTCTCAAAGATGAGGTCACTGCTATACTTAAGGGAAAAAGTAATGTAAGTGTAGCATAAATTAGAACTGAAACTTTTCATAGCATTCAATTAGGAGTGACCACTTTGGATTCCATTGTTTATTATTGCCGATATTATATTCATAGCTGATGTCTAGGAAATTCTTCTCTTAAAAATAAGAAAAAATCAAAAATGTCTTCGAATAAAAGCACTCAATCGAAAGTTAGCGATTATTCCCAAAATGCGCCGATTACTTTGCGAGTCGTCAGCAGCTCTCTCCCGAGTTCAAACTTTGATCAAACCCCTGTCCCAACCAACATTAAATCCCATTTATATTTCCGAAATTGTGATAACCGCCGTTCTTTGGCGTTCGCTTGGAAGTTAAATTTTCCTCGGATGCGATTTACTTTCTCCGATATTAAAAACAGTATATTCGCGTACGTCTTCCCTCGGACCAATCAACTCTGCATCCCCTCCGAGCGACACCCCAAACGCTATAACGCCCCCTTTTATTTACGCATTTCTTGCGAACGCTTTAATGTTCCATCAGAATCGAATCGTTTATTGATGAAAGTGACGCATTGTGCGGATTTCACTGCGATGGAGCGTTCAGTCAAGAGATCAAGTCGCAATTCCAAGCTGACCTTTTTCGGAATCCTAATCAATATATGGGGGCTTATTTCCGGCGCATACTTTGTATTTTACCACGGATGTCGACTGCGTAATTGCAATTCTCATTTGATGTCCAATTATATCTTCAGGAACAAAAATTATTTATCACCCCCGAGATATAATCACTTCCCCCATGTGTCTCCTATTCATTGGAATGAGTCTGCGAGGAGAAAAAACCTAGAATTTCTTTTAATAAATTGGGGATGAACAGATTAAGAGTAGAGTCGTAGTTTCACTGTTATTGCGATCATATCATTGCACTGTATTCCATATAACTTTCAACTTTGATTTTAAATGATTAGTGAAAGTGAAAAGCTAAAGAATACTTTGTTTCGTATATTAATGAGTTTTGATAAATATTTATAAAACTAAACCGAATTGTAGTCTTACCATTGGACACACACTCAATTGGGGATATGAAATAACTGCGAAAATGAGAATTTAATCACAATACGCATTATCACCAGGCGATATATAGCAGAACCATTGAAAGATCGGATGAGTAAGAAAACAAAGCAAACTTAAGCGTCAACTGCATTAATTAATAGAAGCTGATGGAATAAAATGAATGAGCAAAGGTATGGATGGAAACATATAGGTATTCTGGCCTTCCTTTTTAACTTTCAATGTCATAATGCATGGAATGATATTCATTCAACATAATATGTAAAATAACAGGTTGAATGAAAAGCCTCATTAACGAAAGTGGCATTTGATGCAACATTTTAATTTTATGAAATATATATTTTAATGATAACGTAATATGTTATGTGTAAATGCAGGGAAGGAAAAACATCCCTTTTAATTAATAATTCTGATGAAAAATTAAACATAGAAATAAATAAAATGAGATATATCTAGTATTCTAAAATGAGCTGGAAAGGCCAAACGATGAACTTGGATGATATAATTACATTTTTAGTTGTGAATATTTCCAATCAAAGGATTACAGAATGGAAGATCAATTTATTAGTAAAGTTCTCCTCTTGACCTTTGAAGGTAAAAGAGGACGCAGAAGAACATTTTGGATGGACAATATAAAACTCTGGATTGCCAATTGCTGAGAGACACACAGCAAACGCCAAATGTGATCATCCATTAATGGATTGGCACAGTGGCGCAGCCAGGATTTTCCAATGGGGGGGGTCCGAGAAAACGAAAAAAGCCTACCTTACAGGGGCTAGTATATTTATGCCCGCTACTATAATATATATGTAAATTCTTTCAAAACTTAAAGTACATTGAAAACAAGAGGAGTTTAACGCTTATCTGGCCAACTTATTAAACTTTCCAAGATAGTAGTTTATATTAGTAAACTATTGGAAACTTATCATAAGTGTTGTTTGGATTTCTAGTTTGAGAACGTCCAATATCTATTTAAAAGTCATTCTTTTTTTCTATGCTGAAGTTTTTAGTGTTTTAGATATAAATTTCCCGAGTCTATAAGAGTTCTTTCTTCCAAGAGGTTGTTGAGGAGGAAAAAATTACTTACGGTTATTTGGCACACGATATAAAACGTAACATCCACTCATTAGATCCACCACATTGGCAGGCCCATGCTTATTTGAATATCTTTCGTTATTAGACTATTTCATCAGCAGATTTTGGAATTTAATTGAAATTTCGCCTGCCCAGAAAACAGCATCAATGTATAACAAGCACACACACATACACACAGACATCATTCCGAAAATGGTGAAAACGTGTTCTAGGGACCCCAAAACATGTATGTATTTCCGTTGAAATCTCAAAGTCGATTTTTTTCGTGAAAACAATACTTTCTCTATACTACGTATATGAAGAAAGTGAAAATAATGATATGAAGTATACATACAGCTTATTGGACAAGGTTTATATGCGCCGTGTCAGAATTTCGCTACAGGAATCTATGTCTATGTAAGAACCATGCAAGCCGCCATTGGCGTGTTGCAGGGGGTGCAGGCTAAACGGTTGCTTTCGCGTATAGTTCGCGGAAAAAATGAATTTTTGAAACAATTCGTTGTAGCATCTATTTCCCTAATCTTTCTGCGAGTATCAGCACGGCCCATATAACAGGGGGGTCACATAATATCGGTTACATCATCTGAGAACGTAATTTCTCTGAACTCATTTAATCAATTTATACTTTGAATTTGTCTTCTATCTTCTAATAATTCCCATCCCGCGTCCTGTAACATCTGAGTTACACTCGCTGTTTTATCGTAGCAATTCTTTACAAATCGTATCTCCTTTCGTTGTACTTTTTCTAAATCCCGAATGATATTTTTGGCGGGGTCCATTTCTCTAAATGCATACTCAAGGTGAGGCCTAACTAACGCTAAGTAACATCGCTCGCGAACTTTTTCTTCGCTCCTACCGACTATTCTTTTAACAAATCCGAGTTTCTTATGTGCTTTCCCACATATATTTCGGATGCGGGCACTCTATGATAGATTATTCGTGAAAGAATCTAAAGTTAAATTGGACTAAATGAGGCTTTACTAGAGTGAGTTCTTATATGTATGCACCTGAAGATGATGCTATGCATCGAAACCCTGGGTCGTCTGTAACAATTTCTTCTCTGGTAGTAGTATAAATGAATCTATTCCTTGTCAATTTTCTTCTTTTAATCTAAAGTTAATTAGATTTGATAACTAAGATATTTTAATAAAAAGAGGATATTTAAATTTAGCAAATACCTAAACTGAAAAATAATAAAAAAGGGTTCTCAATAACTATAATTTTTGTTTCAAAACCAAGAATTAAAAGTTTTAAGTAAGAAAATCACGAAATCATTCCATGGATTGCTCAGAATCTCCATTTTAGTTGTGTCGTCAATCTAGAACAGCGGTTCCCAACCGGTGGGTCGCGGAACGGTTACAGGTGGGTCGCGAATAGATCCTGAAACTATCAGAAACCATAGAATAAACCATTAAAATGATAAGAAAAATGGCAGCAAATCGAATTGTGTTTTGACTGTTTTCTGGGCTCTTGGCATCTGGAGCAGCCAACAGAATCACTACATCCCGTTCTTCGTTCTTTTTCAATTATTGCAGGAATAATAGAATATGCACTTGTCCTTCGATATACTTTTAAGAATAGTTTGAGGATTCGGATTTTTATCTATTATCAAATGAACAATCCAATATCCAAGCGTGATGACTGACTCGAGTGAGACTTGTCAGCTGCATTGCACGAAACATCTTTTCGAGCTTTCTTAGGAGTGACCTTAACCTTCGTTTATAAAATTACTCTCCCTAAGAAACAAAAATCTTTATATCAGATGAAATTCTCTGATAGGCTTACAATTAAGCCTGATTTCGTTATTTATGTATTAGCGATGTGTTTAATTGAATTTTTCTCATACCGAACATTAAAAATTCGGCTGCATTAAAAAATACAGTGGACTCTTGATTATAGTTGATATTATATCTAAATTTGCAGAATTAGATTTACATACAAAAGTGAAAAATATGAAGACGTCAACTTAAATTTTATTTAGACTTAGTAATAGTTAGGTGTTTTAACCTGCAGATAGCTGACCCAAACCCAGTATTACGCACTGAATGTTCAAAGAAATCAAAATTTTTCCATGAATTGAAATTTTAAAGGGGCATTGCATGACCACGTGGTTGACAGGATAAGTTATGAGATTCGTTGGATTCTATCGCCAGAGAAAAATTGGCAACAGGAAGCTGAGGAATTTAAGTCATAGTTTTAACAGTATATGGAATTTATTTCGAGTCAGCAAGTTACAGTTCCGATAAATCTGTGCGTACCATACGCCTACAATACCTTTCAGCTGACCAGTTTGCTTCCAAATTGGTACATTATTAATAATATCATCGAAAATTAATTTTACTGATATCTTGTATTGCTCCAATACTTTTTCAAATTTCTACGGACATTTGGGTGTTGAATTATTTTCGTAAATATACATCAAATATACAAGTAATCATAAAATAAGGATTAGTATTTTTTCTATCATCACGAATAATGAAGAGTCTACTTTACAGACTTTTAATCGTCCAGAATGCTTCATAAAGGAACCTTTGAAATAGTTGCTTAACTCATCTTCAGATGTGCCCTCCGATAACTGCCCTAACATAAGACAATTCTAATTTATACATCTAATAATGGTCATTTCACAACAAAAAACATAACCATTAACTAACGTTTTTTTCAATAAAGGTCTCGAGCTATTAGCGGACTGTTAAAACAATTTTTGGATGTCCATCTGTAACTTATGAAATCCAAACTAAACAATACTTCGAATTGTTCACTGTGAATTTCTCAAAAGCGCTACTTACGAGCCAAGCTTTGCATTCACACCATTTAAGCAGTTACATGGAGAAGATCTAACTGAGCTTTTATGAATCTGTTTGTCCCTCAAACGTAATCTTAAAATCTGTTTTCAGGGTGTAAGTTTCGAATTACTTCTCGAATGTTCCCTTTTATTTTTGCGAGGAGTAAACGAATCAGCACTTTTGAATTTTTCTCATGGGAATCATATCTTATGGTGTGAGTCATCTAACTAAACCATAGGCTTAAGAAGTGCACGCGTTGAACGTTGTGTGCGAAACACTCGTATAGTAGCGTCCCATTGATATCGATGTCGGCACTAGGTCTCTGCTCTGCTGCCGAAAACATCTCCTTAGCTGACATCGGAGCCATATTTACGGCTATGCGAAGCTTTCGCTGAATTTATCAAGCAAACACTAGCTGTGTGTTTGTTAGAATTGCGTGTTGATTGGGGTTTTGTACTCTTCAGCAGAAAAAAAGGACAGAGCTAGTCATTGGACTTGACTCTTGGGGGGGGGGGTTTGAACCCCTAAACCCCCCCCCTCGCTGCGCCACTGGATTGGCAGAAGAAGACGCCTGAGTGACATTTTTATACACCGAGCTTTGTTAATTTCGAAAGCATTTTGACCTCTCGGTAAAAAATGAACTTAAATTATTGTGGAATCGACTAATCGTGGATTATAATTAATCATGGAATAATACACAAACCAAATTGTTATTCTTAAGCGAAAAACACCTCAGAAGAATTTTGAAGCAATTTGAGAACTAATTTAGAACAGTATGGTATTGCTTATCTTCGCATTGATGACAGAAGCATACCAAAAAAGATTTATTTACGAGCTTTAAAAAATTATAAATAGCATTTGCGATAGCTTCACACAAATAAGCATTACAAAATTAATTAGATGGAATAAAAAGGCCTTGTCTTCCTCTAAATTACTAGTTTATCGATTGAAGAGTAATCTTTTGTATAGCATTACATGCTCGCCCATTTGCTATTCACTCGCGATGTGTTAGGAAATGGAATATAAAACCTGTCTAAGAATAGTTGTATTGGAATAGAATAGACTTAAATTGAATTATATTTAAATATATTCTGTTTGGTTTGTGAAGACATTGAGCTATCAAAAGAGCTTTAGAGCACATAATCCATAAATAAGGGGTGTGCTTTATTCTGATGAATACGAAAGTTTGTTATCTATAAATTTATCACGAAGAATGATAGAGACGATGGACATAGTGAACTGAATGCCATCATTATTTATTTTTTTATGATAATTTTTGAATTATATTGAATTCGAAACACTTTAATGTCCCTTTAATGCTCAAAATCACGTTTCATTAAACCAGTAAGAACTTTTCATAATAAGTTAATTTGTTTTCCGCTTTTGATTGGATTTTTGGTGCCTTCAAGAAGAAAAGAAAAAATTGAATATGGAAATATTAAAGGAAACGTAATGAGATAAGACTTAGGAATAGACTATGAAATAACTTAATTGCTAAGTGACGTTGTGCACCAGGATCATACGTAATAGGTACATCTCCATGGCCTTATTTCAAATTCGTCATCAAAGTCATTACTTAGGATAGTTGAAGTAGTTTGGTTTTCCCACGAAAGAGGAACCCTTCTTTTGCAAACAGTAATGAAATCACCGATAATAATCGAAAGAAACTGGAATATAGATTGAGCACACCCAGAGTCATACGGAGATCATGACGCGTTAACCTACCACGTATGGCTTTTGTTTCAAGACAATCAAAGTATTTATTTTGCATATTGGGTCAATTTGCATGATTGAAAACAATACTCATATCTTGAAGGAAAACTGAATTTTGATACTTGTAGACCCATATTGGAAAAAAATTGTAATTGGCGGCAGGAAGGGCAAGCGGCCGTAAAAGTTTCCAATCCATCGCCAAAAACAAGGTCATTCTCATATTCACCCAAACCATTCGCCATCAGCCGACACCATAAAATATGGGACAAAAGCGTAGAGGGGCAGAAAAATGTAATTGATGGAAACACAATTGAAAGAAATACGAATTTGCTTCATTCATTTCCATAATTTATTAAGTAAGGGAAAGTCAAAATCTCATCAGATTTACGTTTTTACTTCTATTAGAAGTAGTGAAGTGAAATTAATTCCACCAAGAAAATACTTATGAATATCTTAAATTATCATCTTCATACTAAGCACAAAAAGGACACAAGTCAATAATTTGTTGCTTAGGATGCGTCAATAAGAATTCAAAATTATCATCGCTTAAGAAAAGACTATCTTTTAAAGGAAAGCTTGGTTTAAAAATTAAGATAGTTGTTTACAAATAATGATAACTCACGCTAATCATTCAGTAAAACCATTCCAGTGAGATATTCATTAGCCATGATATCATGAGTGATTCATTTTTCTCCTTCTATAGATTGATATCTAAAGTTGTAAGTTGTAGAAAACGGCTAAAGGATTCATATGAATTACATTTTTATCGTAACTCAATGATTTACACTCTTAATAATCTGCCGTAACTAAGCGTGCCGTGAAATTCCCCATCAGGTAGCGGGTAATAAATTCACGGATGACATAGAAAGATAACGAAGGGGAAATCTTTTATAGGAGAACGAGGAAAAACAACCCAAAAGGAGAAAATAGACATAAATAAGGCTAAGGGTGGCGATTGCGATTTAAAGTTTTCGTAGAGGATTCTTTATTCGGTTGCCATACCAACAGACAGAGAGGAAATACGACGAGTCGTTTTTTTGAGGGAGGAAATTGAAATGGATTTGAGGCGGCGTTAGTCGCCATAAAACATTCGGACATATATTAGAAGATTTAATAAATATTAGAATACTATAACCAAGTTGACGCATTTCATGACCGAAAGATAAATTTTACGGGAAAATGTACAAGATTATATTCATTCAATTAATTATTCTGGAAATTTATTAGGGAATTTTCCCGTAGGGAAACGCTTTCTCTAATTTAATTTATAATAACAATAAATGAATGCTTGGAAGATGGTTCATCAAGATTGTCTCATTTTCCTAAATATCAAAGAAATTTCGTTTCCTGGCAACCAAATCTCCATCGAATGAAGAAATATAAGAGGACTTTGACAGAAGCGTCCGCAGAGCGATTTTCATTGGCGCTCTGATATCCAATGAGTTACAAAGTGAGAGACTTCCCTTAAGACCACCAATGGACGTCCTTCAATTCCTTGCGATAAACTAATCTGCAAGAGGAAGGAGTTGATTCAATTGCGGCATGATATCGGAAACCTCAAAGCGAACACTTTCCTCGAAGTAAGACAACTCTCAGATATTTGTATCAAAAATGCTTGCTTAAAATAACTTGTGGGCACATCTTATCATCATCCTGTATGCCTTGTCTCTGCTTCCAGGAGTTCTTATCTTCTGCCACACCCTTAAGCTGGCAGTAGTCATCCACTGCCATCCTTACATTTATTTATCCTTGTCCGGATGTCTTCGATATATTTCTTCGTGGGTCTATCCCTTACTTTCTTTCCCAACACTTTTCCTTCTAACATTATCCCTACCATAATGTAATGTCATAATGGGTTAAGTGACTCATGTGACTCCCCAACCCGCGCGACCTCAAGGTTCAAGTCCTTTAAAGAACTTAAAATCTCCTCGGACGTACGGGAACAGGCATCGTTGACGCCGACATGGGCTACCTCCCGCAGACTAGAGCAACTAGTGCCGGCGACCGCCGCACGAACCGCACCCGTGACGTGGGCCACTTGCCCCGAAGGAACACACCAAGAATTGACCCTCATGTCACCGCCCTCCCATTGTCTATGTATGTCTATGTAAGATCCCTGCAAGCCGCCTTTCGGCGTGTGGCAGGGGGGGCAAGCACCTTGACTCTATTTTCCTAAACGCTTGCTTTCGCGTATACTTAGCGGAAAAATGAATTTTTGAAACGATTCGTTTTAGCATCTATTTCCCTAATCTTTCTGGAAGTATCAGAACGGCCCATATAACAGGGGGGTCTCATTATATCGGTTACATCATCTGAAAACGTAATTTCTCTGAACTTATAAAAAAAATATTCTTTGAATTTTTCTTTTATCTTCTAATGATTCCCATCCCGCGTCCTGTAACATCGGAGTTACACTCGCTGTTTTATCGTAGCAATTCTTTACGAATCGCCTTTCGTTGTCCCTTTTCTAAATCACGAATATGACATTTTTCGGCGGGAATCCATACACTACATGCATACTCAAGGTGAGGTCTGACTAACGCTAAGTAACATCACTCGCGAACTTTTTCTTCGCTCCTACCAATTATTCTTTTAACGAACCCGAGTTTCTTAAGTGCTTTTCCACATATATTTCGGATGTGAGAACTCCATGATAGATTATTCGTGAGAGTTACTCCAAGATACTTTACCGATTCTACTGTCATTAGGTTTACCCCTCGGAGGCTATAAGAATAATCATTTATTATAGATTTACTTTCGAAGAAGTTAACTACCGAACACTTTTCTACATTAAGCTCTAATTGCCAATCATCGCACCAGTTCATAATTCTATCTAAGTCGTTCGAAAGGGTTAATCTATCCTCTGAACTAACTATTTCCCTGTAAATGACTGTGTCGTCTGCGAATATCCTACTGCCCTATTCCGCAATGTTGTTATTAGGAAGCTGGGGGAGATATTTTTCACGTGGCAAAAGGAAGATTGCTTATCAAAAATATGAAGCGGTGTTGTCATATTTCATCCTTCGAAATGTTATTTTTCCGTACCTTTAATCTCCCGTGTTTTTGGATGGAATTTTCATTCTTCAATTCCTTTTCATTCTTAAATTCTCTCTTTCCCTCACTCTCAAGCAATAGTTGTAACATATCTTTAAATGGCTTCATTCAATTATAAATGTCGTAAATTGTGCCGTTTTTTTCTGTGGTGGTTTTGGGGAATGACTGGAATAAGGCGAGTGATTTTAACAGAGTGTGCTGTAATTATTTCAATCTCTAACTCTAAAATCGGTTACTGAAGTCCTGGAAGGAAGTTATTATAAATATAAAGATATAAATTGAACGAAAATGATTTTATTTTATGCCTATAGAAATTCATAGACTATTTGAATGTTTTTTAAATTCTTATCGATGTATGATATTCACTATTTGTGATTATTACTGTAATTTTCAGTACGTCATTGAACAAATTTCTTATATTATTTGACAAAAAGAAAAACAAAACACGCTTGCTTCGCCATTGAAAAAAATTCTTCCATCTTATTGAAAAATCATGTCCATGTCCTTATTAAGTACTGAATTTACTATTTAATCCATATATTTGCTATTTTGTGCGCTGATCATCAACCTGCGGCTGCTGGTCTCGTAACATTTCTTTCATGAGATATTCTGCGCTACATCTTCTTTCTTTTTTTCTTGGGGTATCTGAATATTCTTCTTCGATCTCTTCCCCTACATTTCCATCACTTTCCGAAGCCCTTTTTTCCCTTATCTTCATCGCAATATATAAATAGGTTATGGCCTCTGTCTGCACCTCTTTGAATTTCTCTCGTACTTTCTAAGCCTCATTGTGTACGATATCCTATTGGCTCTCCGGATATCTCGTACAGATAACTACAAGACTGCGAGATATTTACGTGGGTATTCCCTTCGTTTTCGAAAACTTCTGTGCTGCACGGATACATCGAGGTAATTACTACCATTTTAATTTTTGATAGGAGACTTGAATTTTTCGCATGAGATGGATTCTTTAGTAGAAACTTGCAAAACGTTTCCTCTTACGTAAATAACTCTATTAATAGAAGCAATTATTTAATATTTCAGACTAAAAAGTTTAAGAATTAAAAGTCAAGAAATAATTCTATTTATACAATTTCTCAGTTACGGTAAATACATTATTTATTTACAATAATTCATTCAATGATTTGTATTCTTATTAAAGGATTAGTGTTTATTTCTCTAAAACTGCGACTGAAATTCGTACTCGAAACTTCTATCATCTGCGTTTTGATATTCTATTTATTTATGTGTACCTTCCGTTTAAGTTCACATATAACTATTTAAATTATGTAATATGCTGTCCTTATGAATGATCAATTAAATGGCCGAATGGAGCTGCCCTTAGTGCCCTGCTGAAGTTCCCGCTAATTATTCGGGAAGAACGCCATCTTATCTTCCTCCTTTTAGAAACGACACAATCGACGGTACGAATTGTTCATCTACAAATCAAGGCAGTGAATGCACTTTCGGAATCTTTACTAACGCTTTCGTTAACTCCGGAAAAAGAGCATGTGTTCTGAAGCCTTCGTCGGTTGCTCTCGGAATGCGTGAACTATAGATCATCAGAGCGTGCTTTTCGAAAACCATGTTGACTGTGCTTTGTAACGGTATCAACAGCGTTGTAACGGAGTAAATGATTACATACTTTGCGGTAAATAATTTAAAAACATCGAATTTTAGTGATATCAGTTGGAAATTCTTCAGATTGTAATCAGGTATATAAGTGGAACTGTTGTGATATTTGTTAATATTCTTAAGACCACTCCCATGTGTTTCATATAAGGAATTGGCGGAAAACACCCAAACCTCTATAAGTAATCTGCGACCTCTAGAGGAAATATACGAAAATGAAGTGAAATTAATATTTGCAAGAATGGCAAGGATTAGGTGATAATGAGAGGGCAAAAGAATAAAGAAGCCACGAAAAGTAATTTATTAAATTTGGTGAATGAGAACCTGAAGATATCTTATTTGCGTAGTCAAAAGAATAAACATGAATTGGCTGGAAAACATATTTCTTCATGCCTAGCTACTGTTGCCCTTCACCGGTGAAGTCCTCCTTAGCTCTGACTTATCAGGAGGTGCTTCACCGAGACGACAGCAACAACGAACACACACAACCATTCCCTGATCCGAAAAATCCGATCAGCCGGGATTCGAACCCGGGACCTTGTGGTTGGAGCGATAGCGTAGATGGCACGCTGTCCACTCGGCCACCAATATCCGAAAGTAATTTAAAGTAAAAATTGCATGGTTAGAAAAATTTTAAGTAACTACCCAAAGAAGTTATTTGTCTTATAATGAAGAAGAACAATTTGTAGCTTTTCTACAATATTTAAAAGTAATAAAAGTACAAATTGTTCTTCTTCATCATGACCTATTCCCACAAGACATCGCCAGAAACCGTGAATTTTATTTGTCTTATAATTTAAAGAAATAGCACTACTGTTATGCATATAATGAGTACTAATGAGTAGGAGGACTGAATATGACCAATGTCCGTTAATAACAAGTTTCCTTCTCTCAAAAATGATTCGAGTCGATGCATTTTTTTGGTGAGCATAAAGAACTAATTACTAGCATTATCCCATCCTTATTCTACTCTAAGAATATGATCATAAATAATGCTGCACGCCTTGCGCATCTTTGGGAACTCTATCCGTAATCTACATTCATGATTCGAAAAAGTACCACCTAGGCATCGCGGAACTTCATCTTGATTGTGGAAATTCGTATCCTTCCGTTGAATTTCTGCGGGAGCTTTCGTTATGAATATTTCTTTATTTGTTGTCTGCACTTTCATTCGGAAACGTTGAGAGTTGATGTTGAAAGAGAAGGAATTCACGCCTCTTTGCCTCTTCGCATTCCTTCTCCTCATTTTTCCACTTCTCAATCACATTCCTCTGATTTCTATGAGCCTCACAATCACATACACACTCGTATACATCGTCACCGAAAACATGTCTAACCTCAACAGAGATTTCCAATCGCTTAAGCATTTCTGCGATGCGGTTGAAAATATTCAGCTATCACTTAACTATGTCTCATTGAAATATGTTTATTTTGCAGGATATTTAATCTTTAACCATCCAAAGTCACATCGTCCAAGACAATGTGATTTTGAATTGTTATAGGTTAATTTTTTGTATACCAATTCCTATTCAAGCATACACAATCACCCTTATTTATTATTTTAATTTAATTACCTTTTCGTTTAGCATTTCGCATTACGGGTCGCCTGTAGGAGGTCTTTCAATGCTATTCGTTGCATTTTCTTCGTCAATACCTTTTTACTTTCTCCCTATACGTAGTTTTGGGGCCCATAGAGCATGTTTTAGTTATTTTCCCGAACATGTCTGTCTGTTTTTTTTTTTTTTAAATTTTTTTATTGACTAAAATATTTTAATTCTTACATTATAACAATCGATGATGAGAAACAAAATCTTGAATTTTTCTGAACAGATATTAGTTACATTAAAGCATTAACATTCACATCTTTGTAATTTTTGTATTACAAAAACAATTTGAGGCATGTCTAGGTAACCAGTCTTTACAGGATGTATACAACAATGAATTGTATACTTAAAAAAAAACATAATGAGTAACCCTTGGTGAGATAAATCAGCATGAGCAGTTTTCACTTCAATTTTTTAAACAATGATAGGAATACAACATTCTTTAAATATTTATGATGATAGAGACAACATAATTAGCCTTTGAAAAATTCCATTAGTTGAATTATTTGGCCAATTCTACAAGAGAGAAACAGCAGACTCAATGTTCACACAATAACTACATTCAGAAATACATTTGAACATTAATAACAACACGTGAAACAAAGAAAATAAATGTAACAAATAAATTTCTTCAAGATCCACAACAATGCTCTTCATTATTCAAAAAATAGACAAAATTAACTCACTTTTTTGTGCTCAAAACGACAAAAAAAATTATGAAGTACAATGAAAGCTATGTCTGCATTTCCAAGCACTTATGGGCAAAAATGTGAAGCCTCACATTTTTAAACATAGAATCACTCAGCAACAAGCAAGCGGCGAGAGCGTCAGTTCGTCGAGACCCAGTCCCAAAACCTTGGGTCGTTGCCAGGGTCCCCTTGTGAATCCGTAGCGGACGCCACCCCATGCCAGCTCACCGGCCATTCATCTAGTTGTAGCAAAGAAGCAAGCACCACAAGGGCCGTGATGAGAGCAGCGGCGATTTTGGTGATAGCGAGGGCACGAAAACCTTCCGCAGCTTCGAGGTTGTCACGCACTGGCTGTGGAGATGGTCCTGTTATTCGGAGCATACAGTCAACAATCATCACTGGACGAGATTTCACTGAGAATAACGCCTTTATATCCCCAAAATCTGTTGAAACGAGTTAAACTCCCTTTTGCCATACAGTCTGACTTCTCTTTTGTGAGTCTTGACGTAAGTGTTCGAATGAATTCCGTCCAGTAGTTGACATGTCTGATTTTATTTTGTACAAACAAGGAAAACTGTCTATAGATAGTACTCTTTGCCAGCGTAAGGATATAATTGGCTAAGATAGAGCCCGTTGGATTTTGTTTGCGGTTGCTGAAGCCAGTGTATGGCTCATACAGGTATATGTTGTCCTGATTCATAAGTACTTTCATAGGTCGTCGCAGTCTCCTCCACAGATCCTTAACCATGACACAAGTGAAGATTAAGTGCCACGAATCACCTTCAATTCCGGTGCACCATGGACAATATGGATTCTGGCGTTTAAGCGTGTGGTGAAGGAATTCCCCGTCAGCTAACCTGTTCAATGTAAAACGCCATGCTATATCCGCATCATTTCCTAGGGTGGGTTTGGCTCTTATGGATAGCCAATTTATTTTTTCATCACTGAAGGCACCTGGTATTGGCCATGAGTTTCCAGAAACGAGATATATTAATTCATCATAAATAGACTTCTTTTCCATCGGGAGGTAAACTGTAGCATTTTTCCTTTTGCTGTCGAATACAATTTTCGGTAATGGATTAGGAGGTGGCCATCCGGTTGGAAAAGGGCGGTTATCGGAATCTTGAACATCTGTTATTTTGGGGCTGAAGATGGTCCATGCTTTCATTAGGCTATTATAAAACTCGCCGCTAATATTGCATCGTTGATATGGTTGTTTGTTGATGAGTAGGCCGAATGCTTGGCCAAGTCCCCTGAACTCCATCAGTCTTCTAGCGGAGAGGACTTTCCACGGATCTAAAGGTGAGCCTGTTAGTAGTCTTTGGAGGAGTTTGAACCTAAATGATAGCATTTTGTGTTCTAAATTAATTAGTCCTAGTCCACCCTCGGCCAGAGGAGCTGATAGAATGGACATGTTGACCCAGTGTTTACCCTTTTGCCACACGAAGTCCACGATTTTTGATTGAAGCATACGGATACATCGTGTTGGTGGAGTGTGACACTGGAGAATGTGCCAGAGTCTGGGGGTAATAAGTTGGTTAATTGACATGACCCTCCCCCTTAATGACAGTGTTATAACTCTAGGTTTCCAAACGTGTAGCGCCGAGTCTAGTCTTTTTAGAAGTAAGTCGCTTATCACTTTTGTTTCTTCTTTGGGGTCGTTTGAGATCCACACTCCTAATATGTTCAATCCATTACTCTTCCAATTAAAGCCTAAGGGTGCGTCACATCTGTTGACCCAACTTCCCGCCCATAGTCCTTTGCACTTCTGGACGTTGAGTTCTGCTCCTGAAGCTGCAGCATGATTGTTAAATATCTCCAAGGCTTTTCCAAAGTCGTCGTTTTTGGTGATAAAGACATTGATGTCGTCGGCGTAGGCAGCAACGGCAAGCCTGGTGTCACTGGGCGCAGGCAAAGGGGCGCCTGAGAGGTTTTTCAGAAGTCTTATTAGGGGTTCTATGGAAATAGTATAGAGTTGCCCAGACAAGGGGCATCCTTGCCTTATGCCTCGGCTGAATCTGAAGGGAGAGGTGAGGGTGTTTTCGACGCGTATCATACTGTGAGCATTCTTATATAAGGTCTGAATATTGTGTATAAACTGTTTTCCGAAATTATATTTTTCCATCACGGTGAATAAATAATTATGTTTTACCCTGTCGAAAGCTTTAGATTGGTCCAGTGCCAATACCGCGAGTGGGTTCTTGCACTTGTTGCACCACCACACTAAATCTCTTATGAGAGAGATCGTGTCGAACATTTTTCTGCCGGGCACACAGTAGCTTTGTTCAGTAGAAATGCATGTTTCCATCACTCTGCTCAATCTCATTGATAAAGCTTTGGCAACGATTTTATAATCTACATTCGTTATCGATATTGGTCGCCAGTTTGATATAAGAAGCGGGTCTCCTTGCTTACCTATCAATGAAATAACTGAGGTAGATGTCGTCCGGGGCAGGTGTCCTCTAGAAAAAGCACTCTCAGCCATTTGGGTGAATGGGTGGACCAGTTCAGTCCAAAATTTTGAGAAGAACTCGACCGTAAGCCCATCTAGACCAGGGACTTTATGTTTTTTTAGGCTTTTTAGAGCAACAGTAAAATCTTCCGCATCCAGTGGGTTATTCAAAAATTCCCTATCACAGTCACTTATCGGATTTATCTCGGCCAAGAGATCGGCGCGAACAGGGGTGTCTTGAAAACCATCTCTGTGCATTTCAGAAAAGTGTTTGTGCAGGAAACCACCTAGCTCAGCCGAGGTGGAGATGAGGTGGACATCGACCATCAATTTACTGAGGGGTTTAGGTCTGCACGATGCAGCCCATTTACCTAGGTGATTATTAGCTGGAGCATCATTAGCAACTAATGCGCTCCAGCCCATAGAAGCTATCATCTTCTCATTTAATGTTCTTAGTCGATCTGCATCGTTGGTGAGGAGGCGCGTATCTTTTTGATGAATAATGACGTAATCTTTAACACTTCTTTTTATCTTTTCCCATTCGGAACATGGGTCCGCCTCAGGTTTCACTTCTCTCGCAAGGGCGGACAAGAAGATTTTCATGTATTCCACAAAGTCTTTACTGTCCAGAAGTTCGTTAGGAAATCTCCAGTAGGGGGGGTGTTATATTCCCTCCAGTGAACGAAAGCCGTAGGGAGACAGCCTCATGGTCGGAGAAGGAGTTACGTAACGTTATGTTTTCAACGCACTCAATCTTTCCCTTTGATAGGTATATCCGGTCTAGTCGAGACGAAGATCTTGGGGCAGAGAAGGTAAATCCCGGGTCATTAGTTTTGAGTTTTGACCATACATCAACTAAGTCGATTGCATCAATGATCTGTTTTAGTTGATTCGCGATCCAAGGGCGCTTCTGTGTCTTGCTAGTCCTGTCGGTTTCTGGGTTTAGGGTAATGTTGAAGTCGCCTCCGAGTAGTATAACACCCTTTGCCGGCGATGATTGCGATGGCATCTCAGTTACATGTCTCTTAAGTGTATTGAGTACGTCTGAAGCCGTATCTATGTCTATAGGGCCATAAAAGTTAATTATTCGCAATTTGTCCTGAGAGTTATTGCTGAGAACGAATTCTATTTCTTGAACATGCCCATGATAAATGATGCGATGAGAGGTTACACAGCTGCTTAGAGCCGATCTTACGGCGATTGCTGTGCCAGTATGATTTGTTCTAAGAGGATTAACGAATAAATCATAGCCAGATAAACCAATAAATGGGAAGGAGTCTGCATTGGTTTCTTGAATCAGTAAGATATCGGGTTTATTTTGTGAGATAAAGAAACATAGTTTTACCCATTTTGAATGACTTCTAACAGAACGGACATTAAGTGTTAATATGGATATTCGAACCATTCTGTTTTCTATGGTGGAGCGGAGTGCAGTTTTACTTACAGCTGGTGGATAGATGGTTCCTAAGACGATGAATTCTGACTCTGAGTTTTTCAGAAAGATGAGGTCTGAGGTGATCTAATATCCTTATCAACTCACTAATGTTCTTTGTCAGGCACTTTGCGATTATAATCTGTTTCTCCTTATTTCTATTATGCGTATCCTCTAGGAATCTAAGTATTTCATCTGCATCAAGGGAACAGTTTTGAAGTTGAGTATCCATTACAGCCATGATGGTTTCTTTGTCCTCGGGATCTAGGCGATGCATCATTGTTTTCATGCTTTTTTCATCCTTGCTTACTTTTTTCTTCTGGCTTAGGGAGTCATCTTCACTCTGTTGACGTTTGGATGCACGAGAAGATGACGTCGGGATTGCATCGATTACCATATCGTTTTCAGAATCATAGAGAGAGTCGATTGAGAGGTGCAAGGGAGAAGGATGATTTGGGAGAGCGGAAATGAGCGGGATTGTCGGAGTGGAAGAAGGGGGTAATGGAGTCATCGTTATAGAAGCTGTTGGTTGAGGGTCCTTAGGCAAAGGGTTAAGTTCAGTCGGTGATGGAGAATGAAAAGAAGTAGTGGTCGAAGTATCTGTTGGAGTAGAGGCCCCGGGTGCGCCATTATGTGCAGGTGAGACGTTGACGAGGCTATTTGAATGTTTTGGGGAGTTATTTTGGGGGATGGAAGTGGAAGCTTCTGATTTATCGTTGGAATCATCAACGAGTTTACCATTGGCGTCATCTGTGCCAATTATTCCCTCAGCATCTTTCTTGGGTGTACTATTATTTGCGTCCTCCTGTGTAATGTTAGAATCATTTGCTTCCTTATGGGCTAGGTTGGCTTTATCATTTGGGCACAATCTGGCGACGTGTCCTTCTCTCTTACATTTGAAGCATCGGGGCTCTTCCATAGAAAGATAAATTCTGTAGTGGGCATTGTCGATGTCTAGAAGAATTGACTCAGGAATAGGGGAATTATCTCTCCTCATAACAGAGACTCTCCAGGATGTTATGTGAGTGTATCCTTCCCTTTTGGCACCAATTGTAAATGAACGAATTGGGCTGCAAACTGTTGCCACTCGTTGAATAATGTCGACGAGTTCATTATTCGGTACCTCCGGTGGAATGTTGGATATTATGAGTTTTTCGATGCGCGCAGACATTCTGCGTGCTTCGATGAATGTATTATTCAAAGAGATTCCGCCATGCTCATCGAGAAACTTGTCCACTAATTCTTCTGTCTTCAGATAAATGCATACACGGCTATTAGATAACTTCGTGGCATGCGTAATCGCTTCTCCTCCTCCTAGAGCGTCACCAACTCCGTAAACAAGCGCTGTGTTCTCTATACAGTTGAAAAGGACCCCAGTTTTTTTCGATGGGCCTGCGTTGTTTGTTTTTATTTTCTTGACAGGTAAGGAGGATTTGGGAAATGCGGAGCGTTCGACTTGGGATGAATATGGTCGGTTCTGAAAGCTGTTATTATACATCGCTTCATTGCTCATTTCTTCCGATCTGTTGCCTGCAACTGCAGCATAGCTTATCGGAGTCACGGTGCGTTGTGGTCTGGTAGTTTTGACGGGTATGTTTATCTCTTTGTCTGACGGAGGAGAGCGAGTTCTATGATTAGGTTGCCATTCCTTCTTCGTAAAATCGTTGAACTTACAGCATCGGTGGTAATGATCGATGAAGTTTTTTGACTGTCGAATAGATTTAACGGTAGTTGCTTTTGTCTTCTATCTCCCGACGGAGACGAAGCTTCTCCCAAGGTCACATTAAGCTTCGTTGGGGAAGGAGGGCCGGCAAATAGGGGAGGCGGTTCTATGACCACGAGCGAGGTGTCTTCCGCCATCCTCGTGAGGATGACGGAACAGGAGACAAATGAACGTTCTCACAGCGCAAGGAGAACACTAAGTGCAACAAAAAACGGGAAAATCACTGCAGTTTATGCAGTTAAAGTCAAAATAGAGTGCAAACAAGAATTATACTCAAGTATCAGCACAGCCGCAGGCGTCGAAACGATGAAAACCAAGAAGGAAGACACTAAAACACTTAAAGAAAACGGAGCACACGTCCTTTCCCTTCGGAGTCTGTCCTTGTGTCTGTCTGTCTGTCTGTGGTTTAAAAGTTTGTGGGCGCTCTATCTTAAAAAGTAATTATCTGATCATTTTCAAAATTCATATTTAGAATTTTCCAAACAATGCCAAGAGTTGATTAGTTTTTGGAGAATATCGCTTAATCGGAAGTTACGGTTTATCCGGAACAAAATTTTGTTTCTTAAATATCTCTGTAAGAATGCAATATAGGTATATACATTTACACAACGAAGTTGTAGATAATGTATTTTACTACAACTTTTGTATGAAATATTTTTTCGTAACACTGATTGTTTAGGAGTTATTCTTCAATAATGGTTAACCGTAAGTTGTTGTTTACCCAGAAAAGGAAGTTTTTCATACATATCTCTGTCAGAATGCAATTTAGGTATATACATTTACATACAAAAGTTATAGATAGTGTATTTTACTACAACTTTTGTATGAAATATTTTTTCGTAACACTGATTGTTTAGGAGTTATTCTTCAATAATGGTTAACCGTAAGTTGTTGTTTATCCAGAAATTGAAGTTTTACATACTTATCTCTGTCAGAATGCAATGTAGGTACATACAATTGTGTACCAAAGTTGTAGATAATGTTTTTTACTACAAAACTTGTATGAAACATTTTCCTGTAACACTCATTGTTTTGGAGTTATTTATATATTACCGGCATAGGCTTATGTTTTCAATAAATACGGAGAAAGTCATGTGCTGGCCACATCAGATTTTTTTTATTTCTTTAACCAAGAGTCCATAATGTAGAGTGAAAGGAAATATTTTTATCAAGATTTACCAGAGAAATCAATGAGTGTTACTTAGAGAGACTTGATGAAATAGGAAGGGAATCTTTCGAAGATAGAATACTCAAACTTAGGCATATTTTACTCAGTAAATTTTATGATGATTCATCAAGAAATCTCAAGTGAGTTAGATGCTAGAACTAGTTGAATCAACGTATCATTTTTTCCGCGAGTTTTGCTCAGCAATAACCGATTAGGGAAATAGAGAAATGGTGTATGCACTCCAAGTAGCATGGCCAACTACGGCTTTCTGGGCAAATCTATGTCGTGTGGTTTTTCACTTCGAAAAATATTCACTTTGCCGGACTACTGACTCTATAACATAAATCGAATGGTTGACCAAAGAAAATATAATTATTTGTAAATGAGAAGAAATCATTTTCCAGCTCAATATTATTTTTATGCCATTTCAAAGATAATTATTTAATTATCTTACTAAACGGGCATAAAATCTTTTCTAAATCAGCAAGTCATTTTCATTACATATCCAAAGCAAATGCGTCATTCGGGGAGAAACCATGGAGAAATACTGTTAACTGTAGCGAAAATTGGGCTTTGGTTGCGGCACGAGCAGCGCGATTGGTATATATGTATTGAAACCGTGAAAGCTTGTTACCCGGCATACCAGCGAGGAATGGTGTCTGGAGAAATGCCTTTATTCGCGTACCGTTCGGGTGAGGAGTCCCCGCACCCCGCCGCGCCTCTCCTGCCGCACTCGGATCTTTTGCGGTTGTTGCGGCGGTCGACTCCGGACATCGGCGCTACTTCCCGCAAATACGCGGCTGAGGACACGAGATTACCGAAGCTCTCTCGAGTTTCGATAATTCCGTTGAAGTTGACCTATTATTACGGGAATGCTTTCTAATGAGAGCGGAAGTGACTTAGAATGAAGAAGTTTTTCAGTGGTTTGCTAGAAAATTGGAAAAGATACTACGCGGCAAAGTATCGCCACGCCAGACTTTTAATTATCACCGAGTTAATCCTGAATTTTCGACTGAAATCCCCTTCGAAGAGTGAAATGCCAACCCCAAATGTATTAGTTAGTTTTAATACTTAATTAATACTAATTTTAATACTTTATGCTAATATCGAAACTTATGCAAGAAAGTGTGAAAGTTCTCTATGAAGAAGATCGTTAATCTATTTAAATTCTAAAGTTTTAGTGAGCACAGGATCCTAATAACACGCAACGCTGAATAAGGAGATTTTTTCGTTTCTAGTTAACTTTTTGAAACGAATCCTATCCTCCGTACTTATAAACAGTGTCATTTCGATACTTTAATTCCCTCAACTCATTTATAGCTCTTTGAAGTTAGGTTCCTGTTCTCCTTTCACTTTGATTTGATCTACTATCATGAAATATGTCATATCCCTTCAGATAACTATTTAAAATTTATCTTAAAAAACACTATAGAGATTACCTCCTCTGATTTTGTAGAACAGACAATTTCATCTGATGCCGCGCAATTATTAATACATAAATCATCTAAAATTGTGATTAAAATATTTGTATTAACTATTTTTTCATTAAAATGTAAAAAATTGACTTCATTAAATAAATGGCGATTAATTAAAATTTTGATTGCAATATCTGTCTTCTTTCCGCTTCCGTCCAAGGAAAAAGCCCATGTCGAAAACCATCCGTAAGCAGGTATTTAGTTATAATGCAGTGAACATTACTTTTTGAGTATGTACTCATCTCTCGCGATATCAATTTGTTTAAATAACCGTACGTATACAATGCTTATTACTTTCATCTATACTTTCGTAAAAATCATCGTTATACCGTCACCAGGAGCCAATTTCAAGTGCTGAAGCGATCAATGTTTCTATGGTAACTTCTTCCCTTCATCGGGCACGTTTTTCTACCAAATACGTAATTCATTAATTACTCAATTCAAATTTAATTTTTCAATTCATTACTCAAATTACTCGATTCAAACTATTTACCATCATAGCTTTTTGGAGATCGCATTCTTTGAAATTCGTCGGAGTCTCTTTAAAAGAAGCGGCTGCTTAGCAACGACCCCCTCTGCATTTCAATGCATCGCACATCCTCCTTATCCTCTTATTTTACAATTACTTATAAACATTCCGCCAAACTTTCTTCCTCCCCCTCCCTGCATCCGTCCCTCTGCGCCAGCCCTTCGATTTGCATAAAATGTTCCGATAAGGGTTGGCCGAAGGGAGGGAGTGGCAATATGTTGGGGGCGATCAATGGCATACTCCAAGAGATAGGCGGAGGGATACCTTCGCATTCCCACCCTCCACTGCTACCCTCATCTTCGACTGCCTTTGAAATAAAACCAAATCCAAATAATTGTAACCCTAAAGCAGTAAGTTTAAAAACGTGTATTATGTTAGTATTGTTTTAAATGTAAAGTGTATAGCCTTTTTTCTACTTGCATTATCTTTTAACTGAATCCGCATTCAGGGTTTCGGTTTTGGAACGTTCTTTATCGTCTCTGTATATATTTCAGACTTGACGTCTAATTTAACGAACCCTGGGATACGTATTTAGCCTAAGAATGCTATTCATAAACAAAAGATAAAATACAAAACTGCTAACATTAAATAATGGTGGATACGGAAGAAAACGAAGAGAATGCGATGGAGAAATTGGTGTGTAAACGTGTTACTTAAATGAATGCGAAATGAGAGTAGACGATGTTACTGTTTCACTGATTTGAGAGTGTTCTATGATAAGAACACAGTAGTTCAGTTGACTCTAGCTGAGTTAAGACGCTGTGCTAAGTTCCATCACTTGCAATATTCCGGTTGCTATCGGTGGTGGTGGTTTAAAACCCTAGGTGGCCTTTCCAAAAGCTGTTATCACTTGTGCTATCTAAATAGATACAAAGATTTTCTGTTTGGATGAGAGGTCCATTTGCCGTTTGAATTATACCATAATAATGATTCAATTCATGACTACTTATAGTGGAATTTTGGAAGTTTACCAAGACTCAGAATTTTCGTTATAAATTAATAGTTGTTATTGGCCAAGACTCACTACTGATTTTCTCCCACCGGAAACGGACAGTCAACTTGAATTATTTTATGTCGACACCTTGCGCGGCATGTAACTTTAATTTAGCGTAAATGGATAATTGTATAAGCGAATAAGATATTTAAACAAAACCTGGCATTTTCCTCGCTTTAGATATAAATTTCCTCCAAAATTAGGTTCGCAATTTTCTAACGTAAAGTTTGTAAATATCCATCGGTGATAATTAAATTCAAGTCTTACGAAGAACAAAGAGCATATCTATAAAGTGAAACTATATTTTACCTTACGATTGTCGTCTTTTAGATTCACCTTCGGCTTAAAGTTTAAGAAATACGACAAAAATCGAAGAGAGGAATTTTTCGCTAAATTTAATCAACTTTGACCTCCTGTGGAATATCAAGGCACGGGAACGAATATAAATGACCTCCATAGATGTACACAGAATAAATTCAAGATTAGTCGTGCGAAATTTGAAAGCCCGCGCTAATTTCCGATTCCGGCCGCGAGCTTTTTAGTACGCGCAAGTCTTCGTTTGGCGGCGCTGCGGTCGTGATGTGCATGAGGTAGCGCGCGTAACGTTCTCGGTTCAAATAGTCTAGGAAACTTTGTCCAGTGTACAATCAATATAGCCCACAAAGACCCGTGAAATTCCCTGTGATCGTCCTCCATTTACGACGAACCCCTCCTCTTGGAAGGGTGCTCCGTATTTCGCTCGTTCGATGAGAATCGTGTTATTGTAGAGTAATATAATAGATGTTTGGAGTTGAACTAGTAGTTTTACCAGGGCCTGGTTTTGTATAAGTAGCAACATCCGGCGCAAGGTCATGGAAATTTGTTATTCAATTTAAAGATAAATTAGCAACCGTCGAGAATGACATTGTTAAACAGTTATGGTGCTCTCTGCCGCTAGGAAAAGAAAACAGAATAAAATACACAAAAGATATTTGCAATACCTGAGGAAGAAATAGATAAGAAATAATTAAAAAAGGTAAAAAGTTATTCAGCGACACCACCTAAATTAGTGTTAAGGTTTTGTTCGGAATTAGTGAAAACTTGCAACCATTAGATATTAGGATTGTTTAGCACCTAAGCCTGGTTTTCTCAAGATCCGATTCTGTGAATTTTTAAAATATGGTCAATAAGAGGGCGATAAAAAGCGTAATGCCACTTGAGGTGCATCCGAACAGGACAACAAGTCTGCAACAGAAGCCATTTCAACCGAAGAAGGCCGGAAATTATTATTCTTAAATTATTTACATTGTTACGTTACCTATTGTCTATTTATTTAAATAGAAACGGAGCTCATTATCGCGGTAGACGCCATTTAATCAACATAGGATTCGATTGAATTATGTCTTGCACCGAACCGAGTACTACAGGTAACGAATCGTCTATCGATTTATCGCATTTTTTCTTATGAGGATTTGTATTCTAACTTATCTTTATTTCCTTAATTGAATTTTAGGAATGCGTATTCATCAAGGACTCAACTCCACAACTACCACAACTTGCTGCCAGCCCATTTCGGGAGGGATGTGCGAAGACTGCCAAGGCTATTTTCCGGAATTTGAAGATTTCAGATTTTAAATTATTTCAACTACTTAATTTTATTTAATATATCTATATTTTTTCCCAATGATAAATATATATATGGGGCTTAGAACCATTGATATATTATGGGGGTTGACTTTATTTTTCATAAAGAATAATAATAAAACGGTAATTATTATATATATAAAAAATCAAAATCCTCTGTTTATATCACATTATGATATATAAAAAATTATTTACATGGAGTGAAATAGTATTAGTTTTTTATGCTATTCAGTTTTCTCACCCGCTGTACAATTTTTTTAGGGATCAATTTATTTTTGCCAGAGATATTAAATATTTTATCTGACTCTACACTCACGGTCTCTTCAGGTGACCCTCTTATGCTTATCGAAACATTCACCATGAAGGCCTTTTTAGCGTTTTCCGCACACAGTTCTGGATCTTTTTCTTTGTTCTCTTCCCTTTTTACCTCTTAAATTGCACACGCAACAATCCTTTTCTGTTTTATATGGCAATTTTATTAGTTTTTTGAGACCATTTGTCACTGATGATCCAGGTTGCATAACTTTGTTTTGCTTCTCTTGAAGTCATTCGCTGCCTAGTTCCTCAATGCTGATAGTACATTGTTGCCTGGACAAAAGCCTTTTTCCATATGCCAAGTTTTCTTTATATAGTACATAAGAATTCAGTACCATATTTTATAGGCAATATTTTGGCACAAGAATCATATCCTGATTCTGAAGTAGGTTTATTGCGTCAGCTAAATGAAGGAATTTCAAGATCAATTGGAATCGATTTCTAGGAAACATCACATGAAACCATCTGATGTATTGTGATTTTCGAGTGAACCAATAAGATTCAATCGTTGGCCTTTAGTTTTAGCCATTTAGTTCAGCAACCATTATTTTTTTCAATTTTTTGCACGAGCATTCGAAGTAAGTCCATCACCACTGAGAAATTTTCGAGCGTATGCATTTGTTTCCTGAACAGTTTCATTCAATAGAGCATATGTAAAAAATAAACGAAAGTATTGGATTGGTGGTGCATCACTTTGAGGAGTATGTTTTGGTCCTGGCGTCTCTAGAAACTCGATGGGTATCGTCGGGGGGTTATCACCATTCAGTCTCATTTCGACCCACTCGCTTTCGTCTAGATCAGCATTTCTATCCTCTTCTTGTTCGGACCAATATGAGTCATCTGAGGAAGAAGAGATTCTACTTTGTTGACCCTGTGGTGTAAATTAAAGATTCTTCACTGCTAGAAGAAAAAATCTCTTCATCGGAGGTCTCTGATGGCAAATCCGTGTTATCATCAATGAAGAGCGCACCTTCAATATCCTTACTTTTCATACACTTTGACATTGGTCACAGGGACAACCCTAAAATAAATGTTCGTAGTTGTATCAAAATGAAAAATTATACATCGTAAATTACTGTATCTACTCGTCCAACACAAAACGGGATGGAAGAAAGGGGATTCATAGTTCAGGAAAACTAATTTACTTGAATTCGTAAAACGAAATTATTTTTCCAAAAGGTTGCAATTATGTAGGAATTGAAGACCTTAGGTTTTCCACCAATTCTTAGTACAATAAGACGTCATGAAAGGTCAAACAAATAAATAATATTGTAAGATATATCATTCGTTAACAATTACTTACTCAATATTAGAAGAATATTTGCTACTCTCTCTGGACACTGACACAAGAGTAAAATTACTAAGACCCACAGAGGAAACAGAGTCCAGCGTGAGCACTGACCAGCAAGAAATATGGTACGCTAATGGCCCGAGAGGAACGAAAAAACACAGGCGAGGCCAGTCTCCAGCGTGATCAGCATATATGTAAGCATACAGTGAACAATCAGCATATATTGTCAGGATAATATGAAGACATCTTAGTAACCTGGAGATATAGAGCACGTGCCGATAAACGAGACGAGAGCCGTCATACGAGACTAGAGAAATATACCGTATGTGACAAAGTAAAAGAAAGCAAAAAAACGGGCCAAAAAATAATATTTGCTTATCTAACTGGAAACTAACACTCTAAAATAATTACGAAGAGCCACTAAGAAAACAGTCCAGCGCGACGTCTGTTATACACGAAAAATGAAACTGTGCAGTATGATGCTGGCTCGAGGGTAACGAAAAAAACGGGCGAACTTACGAGGCAAAAAAACAGTTTACAATCAACATATATTGCAAGGACAAGGTGAAACCTACTTAATAAGCAGCAGAAATAAAGCACACGCGTGTAAATGAGACGGCAGCCGGTGAAAAGGCCACAATCACAAAATAATTAAAGTCAAAAAATTTGGGCCGATATATCGGCCCGCTGGCAGTAAAAGGGTTAAAGCAGTTGGCGCACCCCATTTTCATTCGTATCTTTCCTTGTAATCATTCTGCGTCCCTCGTGTCTTCCTACAACAATGTTCTCCATGTACAGATCATCATTTCAATTAGTTGTACTATTTTCCACAGTATATTTTGCACACGACCGGTTTCGTAAGATTACTTACATATTCAGGTGACAAGAAGTTACAATGCAAGATAAGGAAGCAAAAGGAGGAGGGGTTGTGGGGAAATCCGGAGTTCAAGGAAGAGGGTAGAAGAAGTGGGTAGGGGAGTGCCAAGGGGTGATCTTATGGACAAGGGAGTTGAGGTTATCTGGGAGGTACGAAGGGGAATGAGGCACAGGAATAATTTCATGGAAGCAATTATAGAAACCGAAAATTCCCTATGTTCTAAGGAGTTCATCTTTCGGACCTTTGGGAAGAATGTGTAGGAAGTAAATGTGGAGTTATGGAGGATGAGAGTTCTTCTCTCTCTTGATTTTATTTCAATGCGATATTTTCAGGAAGAAAAAAAACAGAGGCGCAGTCTCTTTCTGAATGATCACTTCGAAGGAGACGTCGGAAGTAGTCCTATTGAGAAGGTCCAACTTGTTCATTTTATCAATATAAAGACGAATGGGAGATTTTCTTTTATCAAAGAATATCAGGAACTTTATCTTTCATTTGGGTTTGTCCCGGAATCAGTCATACCTGCGAATTCATGAAAGTTCTTGAGATATAAGTAAAGCTAACTAACGTCATTCGTCCACGTCTTTTTTATCGTCGAATCCTAACGAAAATGACATTCCTTGGGAAATTGTTGTTGGAGGTGGGCCAGTTACTCCAACAGTTCTCTGGATAAATAACGAAAGCAAACTATCTCAATTCTTATCTTGCTTAACGCATCTTATTATATATATCATGATGAACTCA
>CANPUZ010000389.1:0-37404 GCA_947579665.1 Sympetrum striolatum
AATTTTTTTCCTCTTTTTTTCCCTTAGTTTTCCTTATTTTATCGAGATTTGACCGAAAAAAGCAAGAAAAACGAATAATTTTAGCGAAATTTCAATTTTTTTCCTCTTTTTTTCCCTTAATTTTCCTTATTTTATCGAAATTTGACCGAAAAAAGCAAGAAAAATGAATAATTTTAGCGAAATTTCAATTTTTTTCCTCTTTTTTTTCCTTAGTTTTCCTTATTTTATCGAGATTTGACCGAAAAAAGCAAGAAAAAAAAATAATTTTAGCGAAATTTCAATTTTTATCCTCTTTTTTTCCCTTAATTTTCCTTATTTTATCGAGATTTCACGAAAAAAAGCAAGAAAAACGTATAATTTAGCGAAATTTCAATTTTTTTCCCCTTTTTTTCCCTTAATTTTCCTTATTTTATCGAGATTTGACCGAAAAAAGCAAGAAAAATGAAAATTTTAGCGAAATTTCAATTTTTTTCCTCTTTTTCTCCATTAATTTTCCTTATTTTATCGAGATTTGACCAAAAAAAAGCATGAAAAACGAATAATTTTAGCTAAATTTCAATTTTTATCTTCTTTTTTTCCCTTAATTTTCCTTACTTTATCGAGATTTGACCGCAAAAAGGAAGAAAACGAATAATTTTAGCGAAATTTCAATTTTTTTCAATCTCTTTTCCTTCATTCTCCTCATTTAACGAGATTTGACCGAAAAAAGCAAGAAAAACGAATAATTTTTGCAAAATATCAATTTTTATCCTCTTTTTTCCTTAATTTTCCTTATTTTATCGAGATTTGACCGAGAAAAGCAAGAAAATGAATAATTTTTGGGAAATTTCAATTTTTATCTTCATTTTTTCCTTAATATTCCTTATTTTATCTAGATTTGACCGAAAAAAGCAAGAAAAATGAATAATTTTAGAAAAATTTCAATTTTTATCTTCTTTTTTTCCCTTAATTTTCCTTATTTTATCGAGATTTGACGAAGAAAGCAAGAAAAACGAATAATTTTAGCGAAATTTCAAATTTTTTCCTCTTTTTTTCCCTTAATTTTCCTTATTTTATCGAGATTTGACCGAAAAAAGCAAGAAAAACGAATAATTTTAGCGAAATTTCAATTTTTTTCCTCTTTTTTTTCCCTTAGTTTTCCTTTTTTATCGAGATTTGACCGAAAAAAGCAAGAAAAAAAATAATTTTAGCGAAATTTCAATTTTTATCCTCTTTTTTTCCCTTAATTTTCCTTATTTTATCGAGATTTCACCAAAAAAAGCAAGAAAAACGATAATTTTAGCGAAATTTCAATCTTTTTCATCTTTTTTTCCCTTAATTTGCCTTATTTTATCGAGATTTGACCGAAAAAAGCAAGAAAAACGAATAAATTTAGCGAAATTTCAATTTTTTTCCTCTTTTTTCCCTTAATTTTCCTTATTTTATCGAGATTTGACCGAAAAAAGCAAGAAAAACGAATAATTTTTGCGAAATTTCAAATTTTTTCCTCTTTTTTTCCCTTAATTTTCCTTATTTTATCGAGATTTGACCGAAAAAAAGCAAGAAAAACGAATAATTTTAGCGAAATTTCAATTTTTTTCCTCTTTTTTTCCCTTAGTTTTCCTTATTTTATCGAGATTTGACCGAAAAAAGCAAGAAAAAAAATAATTTTAGCGAAATTTTAATTTTTATCCTCTTTTTTCCCTTAATTTTCCTTATTTTATCGAGATTTCACCGAAAATAGCAATAAAACGAATAATTTTAGCGAAATTTCAATCTTTTTCATCTTTTTTTCCCTTAATTTTCCTTATTTTATCGAGATTTGACAGAAAAAAGCAAGAAAAACGAATAATTTTAGCGAAACTTCAATTTTTATCCTCTTTTTTCCCTTAATTTCCTTATTTTATCGAGATTTCACCGAAAATAGCAATAAAACGAATAATTTTAGCGAAATTCAATCTTTTCATCTTTTTTCCCTTAATTTTCCTTATTTTATCGAGATTTCACCAAAAAAAGCAAGAAAAACGAATAATTTTAGCGAAATTTCAATCTTTTTCATCATTTTTTCCCTTAATTTTCCCTTTTTTATCGAGATTTGACCGAAAAAAGCAAGAAAAACGAATAATTTTAGCGAAATTTCAATTTTTTTCCTCTTTTTTTCCCTTAATTTTCCTTATTTTATCGAGATTTGACCGAAAAAAGCAAGAAAAACGAATAATTTTTGCGAAATTTCAAAGTTTTTCCTCTTTTTTTTTCCCTTAATTTTCCTTATTTTATCGAGATTTGACCGAAAAAAGCAAGAAAAAAAAATAATTTTAGCGAAATTTCAATTTTTATCCTCTTTTTTTCCCTTAATTTTCCTTATTTTATCGAGATTTCACCAAAAAAAGCAAGAATAACGAATAATTTTAGCGAAATTTCAATCTTTTTCATCTTTTTTTCCCTTAATTTTCCTTATTTTATCGAGATTTGACCGAAAAAAGCAAGAAAAACGAATAATTTCAGCGAAATTTCAATTTTTTTCCTCTTTTTCTCCCTTAATTTTCCTTATTTTATCGAGATTTGACCGAAAAAAGCAAGAAAAACGAGTAATTTTAGCGAAATTTCAATTTTTTTCATCTTTTTTTCCTTAATTTTGCTTATTTTATCGAGATTTGACCGAAAAAAAGCAAGAAAAACCAATAATTTTATCGAAATATCAATTTTTATCCTCTTTTTTCTATAATTTTCCTTATTTATCGAGATTTGACCGAAAAAAGCAGAAAAACGAATAATTTTAGCGAAATTTCAATTTTTTTCCTCTTTTTTTCCCTTAATTTTCCTTATTTTATCGAGATTTGACCGAAAAAAGCAAGAAAAACGAGTAATTTTAGCGAAATTTCAATTTTTTTCATCTTTTTTCCCCTTAATTTTGCTTATTTTATCGAGATTTGACCGAAAAAAGCAAGAAAAACGAATAATTTTAGGGAAATTTCAATTTTTTTCCTCTTTTTTTCCCTTAATTTTCCTTACTTTATCGAGATTTGACCGCAAAAAGTAAGAAAAACGAATAATTTTAGCGAAATTTCAATTTTTTTCCTCTCTTTTCCTTCATTCTCCTCATTTAACGAGATTTGACCGAAAAAAGCAAGAAAAACGAATAATTTTTGCAAAATATCAATTTTTATCCTCTTTTTTTCCTTAATTTTCCTTATTTTATCGAGATTTGACCGAAAAAAGCAAGAAAAACGAATAATTTTAGCGAAATTTCAATTTTTTTCCTCTTTTTTTCCCTTAATTTTCCTTATTTTATCGAGATTTGACCGAAAAAAGCAAGAAAAATGAAAAATTTTAGCGAAATTTCAATTTTTTTCCTCTTTTTCTCCCTTAATTTTCCTTATTTTATCGAGATTTGACCAAAAAAAGCATGAAAAACGAATAATTTTAGCTAAATTTCAATTTTTATCTTCTTTTTTTCCCTTAATTTTCCTTACTTTATCGAGATTTGACCGCAAAAAGGAAGAAAAACGAATAATTTTAGCGAAATTTCAAATTTTTTCCTCTTTTTTTCCCTTAATTTTCCTTATTTTATCGAGATTTGACCGAAAAAAGCAAGAAAAACGAATACTTTTAGCGAAATTTAATTTTTTTCCTCTTTTTTTTCCCTTAGTTTTCCATTATTTATCGAGATTTGACCGAAAAAAGCAAGAAAAAAAAATAATTTTAGCGAAATTTCAATTTTTATCCTCTTTTTTTCCCTTAATTTTCCTTATTTTATCGAGATTTCACCAAAAAAAGCAAGAAAAACGAATAATTTTAGCGAAATTTCAATCTTTTTCATCTTTTTTTCCCTTAATTTGCCTTATTTTATCGAGATTTGACCGAAAAAAGCAAGAAAAACGAATAAATTTAGCGAAATTTCAATTTTTTTCCTCTTTTTTCCCTTAATTTTCCTTATTTTATCGAGATTTGACCGAAAAAAGCAAGAAAAACGAATAATTTTTGCGAAATTTCAAATTTTTTCCTCTTTTTTTCCCTTAATTTTCCTTATTTTATCGAGATTTGACCGAAAAAAGCAAGAAAAACGAATAATTTTAGCGAAATTTCAATTTTTTTCCTCTTTTTTTCCCTTAGTTTTCCTTATTTTATCGAGATTTGACCGAAAAAAGCAAGAAAAACGAATAATTTTAGCGAAATTTCAATTTTTTTCCTCTTTTTTTCCCTTAATTTTCCTTATTTTATCGAAATTTGACCGAAAAAAGCAAGAAAAATGAATAATTTTAGCGAAATTTCAATTTTTTTCCTCTTTTTTTTCCCTTAGTTTTCCTTATTTTATCGAGATTTGACCGAAAAAAGCAAGAAAAAAAAATAATTTTAGCGAAATTTCAATTTTATCCTCTTTTTTTCCCTTAATTTTCCTTATTTTATCGAGATTTCACCAAAAAAAGCAAGAAAAACGAATAATTTTAGCGAAATTTCAATTTTTTTCCTCTTTTTTTCCCTTAATTTTCCTTATTTTATCGAGATTTGACCGAAAAAAGCAAGAAAAATGAAAAATTTTAGCGAAATTTCGATTTTTTTCCTCTTTTTCTCCATTAATTTTCCTTATTTTATCGAGATTTGACCAAAAAAAGCATGAAAAACGAATAATTTTAGCTAAATTTCAATTTTTATCTTCTTTTTTTCCCTTAATTTTCCTTACTTTATCGAGATTTGACCGCAAAAAGGAAGAAAAACGAATAATTTTAGCGAAATTTCAATTTTTTTCAATCTCTTTTTCCTTCATTCTCCTCATTTAACGAGATTTGACCGAAAAAAGCAAGAAAAACGAATAATTTTTGCAAAATATCAATTTTTATCCTCTTTTTTCCCTTAATTTTCCTTATTTTATCGAGATTTGACCGAGAAAAGCAAGAAAAATGAATAATTTTTGGGAAATTTCAATTTTTATCTTCATTTTTTCCCTTAATATTCCTTATTTTATCTAGATTTGACCGAAAAAAGCAAGAAAAATGAATAATTTTAGAAAAATTTCAATTTTTATCTTCTTTTTTTCCCTTAATTTTCCTTATTTTATCGAGATTTGACCGAAGAAAGCAAGAAAAACGAATAATTTTAGCGAAATTTCAAATTTTTTCCTCTTTTTTTCCCTTAATTTTCCTTATTTTATCGAGATTTGACCGAAAAAAGCAAGAAAAACGAATAATTTTAGCGAAATTTCAATTTTTTTCCTCTTTTTTTCCCTTAGTTTTCCTTATTTTATCGAGATTTGACCGAAAAAAGCAAGAAAAACGAATAATTTTAGCGAAATTTCAATTTTTTTCCTCTTTTTTTCCCTTAATTTTCCTTATTTTATCGAAATTTGACCGAAAAAAGCAGGAAAAATGAATAATTTTAGCGAAATTTCAATTTTTTTCCTCTTTTTTTTCCCTTAGTTTTCCTTATTTTATCGAGATTTGACCGAAAAAAGCAAGAAAAAAAAATAATTTTAGCGAAATTTCAATTTTTATCCTCTTTTTTTCCCTTAATTTTCCTTATTTTATCGAGATTTCACCAAAAAAAGCAAGAAAAACGAATAATTTTAGCGAAATTTCAATTTTTTTCCTCTTTTTTTCCCTTAATTTTCCTTATTTTATCGAGATTTGACCGAAAAAAGCAAGAAAAATGAAAAATTTTAGCGAAATTTCAATTTTTTTCCTCTTTTTCTCCATTAATTTTCCTTATTTTATCGAGATTTGACCAAAAAAAGCATGAAAAACGAATAATTTTAGCTAAATTTCAATTTTTATCTTCTTTTTTTCCCTTAATTTTCCTTACTTTATCGAGATTTGACCGCAAAAAGGAAGAAAAACGAATAATTTTAGCGAAATTTCAATTTTTTTCAATCTCTTTTTCCTTCATTCTCCTCATTTAACGAGATTTGACCGAAAAAAGCAAGAAAAACGAATAATTTTTGCAAAATATCAATTTTTATCCTCTTTTTTCCCTTAATTTTCCTTATTTTATCGAGATTTGACCGAGAAAAGCAAGAAAAATGAATAATTTTTGGGAAATTTCAATTTTTATCTTCATTTTTTCCCTTAATATTCCTTATTTTATCTAGATTTGACCGAAAAAAGCAAGAAAAATGAATAATTTTAGAAAAATTTCAATTTTTATCTTCTTTTTTTCCCTTAATTTTCCTTATTTTATCGAGATTTGACCGAAGAAAGCAAGAAAAACGAATAATTTTAGCGAAATTTCAAATTTTTTCCTCTTTTTTTCCCTTAATTTTCCTTATTTTATCGAGATTTGACCGAAAAAAGCAAGAAAAACGAATAATTTTAGCGAAATTTCAATTTTTTTCCTCTTTTTTTTCCCTTAGTTTTCCTTTTTTTATCGAGATTTGACCGAAAAAAGCAAGAAAAAAAAATAATTTTAGCGAAATTTCAATTTTTATCCTCTTTTTTTCCCTTAATTTTCCTTATTTTATCGAGATTTCACCAAAAAAAGCAAGAAAAACGAATAATTTTAGCGAAATTTCAATCTTTTTCATCTTTTTTTCCCTTAATTTGCCTTATTTTATCGAGATTTGACCGAAAAAAGCAAGAAAAACGAATAAATTTAGCGAAATTTCAATTTTTTTCCTCTTTTTTCCCTTAATTTTCCTTATTTTATCGAGATTTGACCGAAAAAAGCAAGAAAAACGAATAATTTTTGCGAAATTTCAAATTTTTTCCTCTTTTTTTCCCTTAATTTTCCTTATTTTATCGAGATTTGACCGAAAAAAGCAAGAAAAACGAATAATTTTAGCGAAATTTCAATTTTTTTCCTCTTTTTTTCCCTTAGTTTTCCTTATTTTATCGAGATTTGACCGAAAAAAGCAAGAAAAAAAATAATTTTAGCGAAATTTTAATTTTTATCCTCTTTTTTCCCTTAATTTTCCTTATTTTATCGAGATTTCACCGAAAATAGCAATAAAACGAATAATTTTAGCGAAATTTCAATCTTTTTCATCTTTTTTTCCCTTAATTTTCCTTATTTTATCGAGATTTGA
Source organism: Sympetrum striolatum (assembly GCA_947579665.1). Taxonomy (NCBI): domain Eukaryota; kingdom Metazoa; phylum Arthropoda; class Insecta; order Odonata; family Libellulidae; genus Sympetrum; species Sympetrum striolatum. Next base: position 6,995 of record CANPUZ010000389.1, read on the forward strand.
CAGAAAAAAGCAAGAAAAACGAATAATTTTAGCGAAATTTCAATTTTTATCCTCTTTTTTCCCTTAATTTTCCTTATTTTATCGAGATTTCACCGAAAATAGCAATAAAACGAATAATTTTAGCGAAATTCAATCTTTTTCATCTTTTTTTCCCTTAATTTTCCTTATTTTATCGAGATTTCACCAAAAAAAGCAAGAAAAACGAATAATTTTAGCGAAATTTCAATCTTTTTCATCATTTTTTCCCTTAATTTTCCCTTTTTTATCGAGATTTGACCGAAAAAAGCAAGAAAAACGAATAATTTTAGCGAAATTTCAATTTTTTTCCTCTTTTTTTCCCTTAATTTTCCTTATTTTATCGAGATTTGACCGAAAAAAGCAAGAAAAACGAATAATTTTTGCGAAATTTCAAAGTTTTTCCTCTTTTTTTTCCCTTAATTTTCATTATTTTATCGAGATTTGACCGAAAAAAGCAAGAAAAAAAAATAATTTTAGCGAAATTTCAATTTTTATCCTCTTTTTTTCCCTTAATTTTCCTTATTTTATCGAGATTTCACCAAAAAAAGCAAGAATAACGAATAATTTTAGCGAAATTTCAATCTTCTTCATCTTTTTTTCCCTTAATTTTCCTTATTTTATCGAGATTTGACCGAAAAAAGCAAGAAAAACGAATAATTTCAGCGAAATTTCAATTTTTTTCCTCTTTTTCTCCCTTAATTTTCCTTATTTTATCGAGATTTGACCGAAAAAAGCAAGAAAAACGAGTAATTTTAGCGAAATTTCAATTTTTTTCATCTTTTTTTCCCTTAATTTTGCTTATTTTATCGAGATTTGACCGAAAAAAGCAAGAAAAACCAATAATTTTATCGAAATATCAATTTTTATCCTCTTTTTTCTATAATTTTCCTTATTTATCGAGATTTGACCGAAAAAAGCAAGAAAAACGAATAATTTTAGCGAAATTTCAATTTTTTTCCTCTTTTTTTCCCTTAATTTTCCTTATTTTATCGAGATTTGACCGAAAAAAGCAAGAAAAACGAGTAATTTTAGCGAAATTTCAATTTTTTTCATCTTTTTTCCCCTTAATTTTGCTTATTTTATCGAGATTTGACCGAAAAAAGCAAGAAAAACGAATAATTTTAGGGAAATTTCAATTTTTTTCCTCTTTTTTTCCCTTAATTTTCCTTACTTTATCGAGATTTGACCGCAAAAAGTAAGAAAAACGAATAATTTTAGCGAAATTTCAATTTTTTTCCTCTCTTTTTCCTTCATTCTCCTCATTTAACGAGATTTGACCGAAAAAAGCAAGAAAAACGAATAATTTTTGCAAAATATCAATTTTTATCCTCTTTTTTTCCCTTAATTTTCCTTATTTTATCGAGATTTGACCGAAAAAAGCAAGAAAAACGAATAATTTTAGCGAAATTTCAATTTTTTTCCTCTTTTTTTCCCTTAATTTTCCTTATTTTATCGAGATTTGACCGAAAAAAGCAAGAAAAATGAAAAATTTTAGCGAAATTTCAATTTTTTTCCTCTTTTTCTCCCTTAATTTTCCTTATTTTATCGAGATTTGACCAAAAAAAGCATGAAAAACGAATAATTTTAGCTAAATTTCAATTTTTATCTTCTTTTTTTCCCTTAATTTTCCTTACTTTATCGAGATTTGACCGCAAAAAGGAAGAAAAACGAATAATTTTAGCGAAATTTCAATTTTTTTCAATCTCTTTTTCCTTCATTCTCCTCATTTAACGAGATTTGACCGAAAAAAGCAAGAAAAACGAATAATTTTTGCAAAATATCAATTTTTATCCTCTTTTTTCCCTTAATTTTCCTTATTTTATCGAGATTTGACCGAGAAAAGCAAGAAAAACGAATAATTTTTGCGAAATTTCAATTTTTATCTTCATTTTTTCCCTTAATATTCCTTATTTTATCTAGATTTGACCGAAAAAAGCAAGAAAAATGAATAATTTTAGAAAAATTTCAATTTTTATCTTCTTTTTTTCCCTTAATTTTCCTTATTTTATCGAGATTTGACCGAAAAAAGCAAGAAACACGAATAATTTTAGCGAAATTTCAAATTTTTTCCTCTTTTTTTCCCTTAATTTTCCTTATTTTATCGAGATTTGACCGAAAAAAGCAAGAAAAACGAATACTTTTAGCGAAATTTAATTTTTTTCCTCTTTTTTTTCCCTTAGTTTTCCATTATTTATCGAGATTTGACCGAAAAAAGCAAGAAAAAAAAATAATTTTAGCGAAATTTCAATTTTTATCCTCTTTTTTTCCCTTAATTTTCCTTATTTTATCGAGATTTCACCAAAAAAAGCAAGAAAAACGAATAATTTTAGCGAAATTTCAATCTTTTTCATCTTTTTTTCCCTTAATTTGCCTTATTTTATCGAGATTTGACCGAAAAAAGCAAGAAAAACGAATAAATTTAGCGAAATTTCAATTTTTTTCCTCTTTTTTCCCTTAATTTTCCTTATTTTATCGAGATTTGACCGAAAAAAGCAAGAAAAACGAATAATTTTTGCGAAATTTCAAATTTTTTCCTCTTTTTTTCCCTTAATTTTCCTTATTTTATCGAGATTTGACCGAAAAAAGCAAGAAAAACGAATAATTTTAGCGAAATTTCAATTTTTTTCCTCTTTTTTTCCCTTAGTTTTCCTTATTTTATCGAGATTTGACCGAAAAAAGCAAGAAAAACGAATAATTTTAGCGAAATTTCAATTTTTTTCCTCTTTTTTTCCCTTAATTTTCCTTATTTTATCGAAATTTGACCGAAAAAAGCAAGAAAAATGAATAATTTTAGCGAAATTTCAATTTTTTTCCTCTTTTTTTTCCCTTAGTTTTCCTTATTTTATCGAGATTTGACCGAAAAAAGCAAGAAAAAAAAATAATTTTAGCGAAATTTCAATTTTTATCCTCTTTTTTTCCCTTAATTTTCCTTATTTTATCGAGATTTCACCAAAAAAAGCAAGAAAAACGAATAATTTTAGCGAAATTTCAATTTTTTTCCTCTTTTTTTCCCTTAATTTTCCTTATTTTATCGAGATTTGACCGAAAAAAGCAAGAAAAATGAAAAATTTTAGCGAAATTTCAATTTTTTTCCTCTTTTTCTCCATTAATTTTCCTTATTTTATCGAGATTTGACCAAAAAAAGCATGAAAAACGAATAATTTTAGCTAAATTTCAATTTTTATCTTCTTTTTTTCCCTTAATTTTCCTTACTTTATCGAGATTTGACCGCAAAAAGGAAGAAAAACGAATAATTTTAGCGAAATTTCAATTTTTTTCAATCTCTTTTTCCTTCATTCTCCTCATTTAACGAGATTTGACCGAAAAAAGCAAGAAAAACGAATAATTTTTGCAAAATATCAATTTTTATCCTCTTTTTTCCCTTAATTTTCCTTATTTTATCGAGATTTGACCGAGAAAAGCAAGAAAAATGAATAATTTTTGGGAAATTTCAATTTTTATCTTCATTTTTTCCCTTAATATTCCTTATTTTATCTAGATTTGACCGAAAAAAGCAAGAAAAATGAATAATTTTAGAAAAATTTCAATTTTTATCTTCTTTTTTTCCCTTAATTTTCCTTATTTTATCGAGATTTTACCGAAGAAAGCAAGAAAAACGAATAATTTTAGCGAAATTTCAAATTTTTTCCTCTTTTTTTCCCTTAATTTTCCTTATTTTATCGAGATTTGACCGAAAAAAGCAAGAAAAACGAATAATTTTAGCGAAATTTCAATTTTTTTCCTCTTTTTTTTCCCTTAGTTTTCCTTTTTTTATCGAGATTTGACCGAAAAAAGCAAGAAAAAAAAATAATTTTAGCGAAATTTCAATTTTTATCCTCTTTTTTTCCCTTAATTTTCCTTATTTTATCGAGATTTCACCAAAAAAAGCAAGAAAAACGAATAATTTTAGCGAAATTTCAATCTTTTTCATCTTTTTTTCCCTTAATTTGCCTTATTTAATCGAGATTTGACCGAAAAAAGCAAGAAAAACGAATAAATTTAGCGAAATTTCAATTTTTTTCCTCTTTTTTCCCTTAATTTTCCTTATTTTATCGAGATTTGACCGAAAAAAGCAAGAAAAACGAATAATTTTTGCGAAATTTCAAATTTTTTCCTCTTTTTTTCCCTTAATTTTCCTTATTTTATCGAGATTTGACCGAAAAAAGCAAGAAAAACGAATAATTTTAGCGAAATTTCAATTTTTTTCCTCTTTTTTTCCCTTAGTTTTCCTTATTTTATCGAGATTTGACCGAAAAAAGCAAGAAAAAAAATAATTTTAGCGAAATTTTAATTTTTATCCTCTTTTTTCCCTTAATTTTCCTTATTTTATCGAGATTTCACCGAAAATAGCAATAAAACGAATAATTTTAGCGAAATTTCAATCTTTTTCATCTTTTTTTCCCTTAATTTTCCTTATTTTATCGAGATTTGACAGAAAAAAGCAAGAAAAACGAATAATTTTAGCGAAATTTCAATTTTTATCCTCTTTTTTCCCTTAATTTTCCTTATTTTATCGAGATTTCACCGAAAATAGCAATAAAACGAATAATTTTAGCGAAATTCAATCTTTTTCATCTTTTTTTCCCTTAATTTTCCTTATTTTATCGAGATTTCACCAAAAAAAGCAAGAAAAACGAATAATTTTAGCGAAATTTCAATCTTTTTCATCATTTTTTCCCTTAATTTTCCCTTTTTTATCGAGATTTGACCGAAAAAAGCAAGAAAAACGAATAATTTTAGCGAAATTTCAATTTTTTTCCTCTTTTTTTCCCTTAATTTTCCTTATTTTATCGAGATTTGACCGAAAAAAGCAAGAAAAACGAATAATTTTTGCGAAATTTCAAAGTTTTTCCTCTTTTTTTTCCCTTAATTTTCCTTATTTTATCGAGATTTGACCGAAAAAAGCAAGAAAAAAAAATAATTTTAGCGAAATTTCAATTTTTATCCTCTTTTTTTCCCTTAATTTTCCTTATTTTATCGAGATTTCACCAAAAAAAGCAAGAATAACGAATAATTTTAGCGAAATTTCAATCTTTTTCATCTTTTTTTCCCTTAATTTTCCTTATTTTATCGAGATTTGACCGAAAAAAGCAAGAAAAACGAATAATTTCAGCGAAATTTCAATTTTTTTCCTCTTTTTCTCCCTTAATTTTCCTTATTTTATCGAGATTTGACCGAAAAAAGCAAGAAAAACGAGTAATTTTAGCGAAATTTCAATTTTTTTCATCTTTTTTTCCCTTAATTTTGCTTATTTTATCGAGATTTGACCGAAAAAAGCAAGAAAAACCAATAATTTTATCGAAATATCAATTTTTATCCTCTTTTTTCTATAATTTTCCTTATTTATCGAGATTTGACCGAAAAAAGCAAGAAAAACGAATAATTTTAGCGAAATTTCAATTTTTTTCCTCTTTTTTTCCCTTAATTTTCCTTATTTTATCGAGATTTGACCGAAAAAAGCAAGAAAAACGAGTAATTTTAGCGAAATTTCAATTTTTTTCATCTTTTTTCCCCTTAATTTTGCTTATTTTATCGAGATTTGACCGAAAAAAGCAAGAAAAACGAATAATTTTAGGGAAATTTCAATTTTTTTCCCTTAATTTTCCTTACTTTATCGAGATTTGACCGCAAAAAGCAAGAAAAACGAATAATTTTAGCGAAATATCAATTTTTTTCCCTTAATTTTCCTTATTTTATCGAGATTTGACCAAAATAGCAAAAAAACGAATAATTTTAGCGAAATTTCAATTTTTTTCCTCTTTTTTTCCCTTAATTTTCCTTACTTTATCGAGATTTGACCGCAAAAAGTAAGAAAAACGAATAATTTTAGCGAAATTTCAATTTTTTTCCTCTCTTTTTCCTTCATTCTCCTCATTTAACGAGATTTGACCGAAAAAAGCAAGAAAAACGAATAATTTTTGCAAAATATCAATTTTTATCCTCTTTTTTTCCCTTAATTTTCCTTATTTTATCGAGATTTGACCGAAAAAAGCAAGAAAAACGAATAATTTTCGCGAAATTTCAAATTTTTTCCACTTTTTTTCCCTTTATTTTCCTTATTTTATCGAGATTTGACCGAAAAAAGCAAGAAAAACGAATAATTTTAGCGAAATTTCAATTTCTTTCCTCTTTTTTTCCCTTAGTTTTCCTTATTTTATCGAGATTTGACCGAAAAAAGCAAGAAAAAAAATTAATTTTAGCGAAATTTCAAATTTTTTCCTCTTTTTTTCCCTTAATTTTCCTTATTTTATCGAGATTTGACCGAAAAAAGCAAGAAAAACGAATAATTTTAGCGAAATTTCAATTTTTTTCCTCTTTTTTTTCCCTTAGTTTTCCTTTTTTTATCGAGATTTGACCGAAAAAAGCAAGAAAAAAAAATAATTTTAGCGAAATTTCAATTTTTATCCTCTTTTTTTCCCTTAATTTTCCTTATTTTATCGAGATTTCACCAAAAAAAGCAAGAAAAACGAATAGTTTTAGCGAAATTTCAATCTTTCTCATCTTTTTTTCCCTTAATTTGCCTTATTTTATCGAGATTTGACCGAAAAAAGCAAGAAAAACGAATAAATTTAGCGAAATTTCAATTTTTTTCCTCTTTTTTCCCTTAATTTTCCTTATTTTATCGAGATTTGACCGAAAAAAGCAAGAAAAACGAATAATTTTTGCGAAATTTCAAATTTTTTCCTCTTTTTTTCCCTTAATTTTCCTTATTTTATCGAGATTTGACCGAAAAAAGCAAGAAAAACGAATAATTTTAGCGAAATTTCAATTTTTTTCCTCTTTTTTTCCCTTAGTTTTCCTTATTTTATCGAGATTTGACCGAAAAAAGCAAGAAAAAAAAATAATTTTAGCGAAATTTCAATTTTTATCCTCTTTTTTCCCTTAATTTTCCTTATTTTATCGAGATTTCACCGAAAATAGCAATAAAACGAATAATTTTAGCGAAATTTCAATCTTTTTCATCTTTTTTTCCCTTAATTTTCCTTATTTTATCGAGATTTGACAGAAAAAAGCAAGAAAAACGAATAATTTTAGCGAAATTTCAATTTTTATCCTCTTTTTTCCCTTAATTTTCCTTATTTTATCGAGATTTCACCGAAAATAGCAATAAAACGAATAATTTTAGCGAAATTTCAATCTTTTTCATCATTTTTTCCCTTAATTTTCCCTTTTTTATCGAGATTTGACCGAAAAAAGCAAGAAAAACGAATAATTTTAGCGAAATTTCAATTTTTTTCCTCTTTTTTTCCCTTAATTTTCCTTATTTTATCGAGATTTGACCGAAAAAAGCAAGAAAAACGAATAATTTTTGCGAAATTTCAAATTTTTTCCTCTTTTTTTTCCCTTAATTTTCCTTATTTTATCGAGATTTGACCGAAAAAAGCAAGAAAAACGAATAATTTTAGCTAAATTTCAATTTTTTTCCTCTTTTTTTCCCTTAGTTTTCCTTATTTTATCGAGATTTGACCGAAAAAAGCAAGAAAAAAAAATAATTTTAGCGAAATTTCAATTTTTATCCTCTTTTTTTCCCTTAATTTTCCTTATTTTATCGAGATTTCACCAAAAAAAGCAAGAATAACGAATAATTTTAGCGAAATTTCAATCTTTTTCATCTTTTTTTCCCTTAATTTTCCTTATTTTATCGAGATTTGACCGAAAAAAGCAAGAAAAACGAATAATTTCAGCGAAATTTCAATTTTTTTCCTCTTTTTTTCCCTTAATTTTCCTTATTTTATCGAAATTTGACCGAAAAAGCAAGAAAAATGAATAATTTTAGCGAAATTTCAATTTTTTTCCTCTTTTTTTTCCCTTAGTTTTCCTTATTTTATCGAGATTTGACCGAAAAAAGCAAGAAAAAAAAATAATTTTAGCGAAATTTCAATTTTTATCCTCTTTTTTTCCCTTAATTTTCCTTATTTTATCGAGATTTCACCAAAAAAAGCAAGAAAAACGAATAATTTTAGCGAAATTTCAATTTTTTTCCTCTTTTTTTCCCTTAATTTTCCTTATTTTATCGAGATTTGACCGAAAAAAGCAAGAAAAATGAAAAATTTTAGCGAAATTTCAATTTTTTTCCTCTTTTTCTCCCTTAATTTTCCTTATTTTATCGAGATTTGACCAAAAAAAGCATGAAAAACGAATAATTTTAGCTAAATTTCAATTTTTATCTTCTTTTTTTCCCTTAATTATCCTTACTTTATCGAGATTTGACCGCAAAAAGGAAGAAAAACGAATAATTTTAGCAAAATTTCAATTTTTTTCAATCTCTTTTTCCTTCATTCTCCTCATTTAACGAGATTTGACCGAAAAAAGCAAGAAAAACGAATAATTTTTGCAAAATATCAATTTTTATCCTCTTTTTTCCCTTAATTTTCCTTATTTTATCGAGATTTGACCGAGAAAAGCAAGAAAAACGAATAATTTTTGCGAAATTTCAATTTTTATCTTCATTTTTTCCCTTAATATTCCTTATTTTATCTAGATTTGACCGAAAAAAGCAAGAAAAATGAATAATTTTAGAAAAATTTCAATTTTTATCTTCTTTTTTTCCCTTAATTTTCCTTATTTTATCGAGATTTGACCGAAAAAAGCAAGAAAAACGAATAATTTTAGCGAAATTTCAAATTTTTTCCTCTTTTTTTCCCTTAATTTTCCTTATTTTATCGAGATTTGACCGAAAAAAGCAAGAAAAACGAATAATTTTAGCGAAATTTCAATTTTTTTCCTCTTTTTTTTCCCTTAGTTTTCCTTTTTTTATCGAGATTTGACCGAAAAAAGCAAGAAAAAAAAATAATTTTAGCGAAATTTCAATTTTTATCCTCTTTTTTTCCCTTAATTTTCCTTATTTTATCGAGATTTCACCAAAAAAAGCAAGAAAAACGAATAATTTTAGCGAAATTTCAATCTTTTTCATCTTTTTTTCCCTTAATTTGCCTTATTTTATCGAGATTTGACCGAAAAAAGCAAGAAAAACGAATAAATTTAGCGAAATTTCAATTTTTTTCCTCTTTTTTCCCTTAATTTTCCTTATTTTATCGAGATTTGACCAAAAAAAGCAAGAAAAACGAATAATTTTTGCGAAATTTCAAATTTTTTCCTCTTTTTTTCCCTTAATTTTCCTTATTTTATCGAGATTTGACCGAAAAAAGCAAGAAAAACGAATAATTTTAGCGAAATTTCAATTTTTTTCCTCTTTTTTACCCTTAGTTTTCCTTATTTTATCGAGATTTGACCGAAAAAAGCAAGAAAAAAAAATAATTTTAGCGAAATTTCAATTTTTATCCTCTTTTTTCCCTTAATTTTCCTTATTTTATCGAGATTTCACCGAAAATAGCAATAAAACGAATAATTTTAGCGAAATTTCAATCTTTTTCATCTTTTTTTCCCTTAATTTTCCTTATTTTATCGAGATTTGACAGAAAAAAGCAAGAAAAACGAATAATTTTAGCGAAATTTCAATTTTTATCCTCTTTTTTCCCTTAATTTTCCTTATTTTATCGAGATTTCACCGAAAATAGCAATAAAACGAATAATTTTAGCGAAATTTCAATCTTTTTCATCTTTTTTTCCCTTAATTTTCCTTATTTTATCGAGATTTCACCAAAAAAAGCAAGAAAAACGAATAATTTTAGCGAAATTTCAATCTTTTTCATCATTTTTTCCCTTAATTTTCCCTTTTTTCTCGAGATTTGACCGAAAAAAGCAAGAAAAACGAATAATTTTAGCGAAATTTCAATTTTTTTCCTCTTTTTTTCCCTTAATTTTCCTTATTTTATCGAGATTTGACCGAAAAAAGCAAGAAAAACGAATAATTTTTGCGAAATTTCAAAGTTTTTCCTCTTTTTTTTCCCTTAATTTTCCTTATTTTATCGAGATTTGACCGAAAAAAGCAAGAAAAACGAATAATTTTAGCGAAATTTCAATTTTTTTCCTCTTTTTTTCCCTTAGTTTTCCTTATTTTATCGAGATTTGACCGAAAAAAGCAAGAAAAAAAAATAATTTTAGCGAAATTTCAATTTTTATCCTCTTTTTTTCCCTTAATTTTCCTTATTTTATCGAGATTTCACCAAAAAAAGCAAGAATAACGAATAATTTTAGCGAAATTTCAATCTTTTTCATCTTTTTTTCCCTTAATTTTCCTTATTTTATCGAGATTTGACCGAAAAAAGCAAGAAAAACGAATAATTTCAGCGAAATTTCAATTTTTTTCCTCTTTTTCTCCCTTAATTTTCCTTATTTTATCGAGATTTGACCGAAAAAAGCAAGAAAAACGAGTAATTTTAGCGAAATTTCAATTTTTTTCATCTTTTTTTCCCTTAATTTTGCTTATTTTATCGAGATTTGACCGAAAAAAGCAAGAAAAACCAATAATTTTATCGAAATATCAATTTTTATCCTCTTTTTTCTATAATTTTCCTTATTTTATCGAGATTTGACCGAAAAAAGCAAGAAAAACGAATAATTTTAGCGAAATTTCAATTTTTTTCCTCTTTTTTTCCCTTAATTTTCCTTATTTTATCGAGATTTGACCGAACAAAGCAAGAAAAACGAGTAATTTTAGCGAAATTTCAATTTTTTTCATCTTTTTTCCCCTTAATTTTGCTTATTTTATCGAGATTTGACCGAAAAAAGCAAGAAAAACGAATAATTTTAGGGAAATTTCAATTTTTTTCCCTTAATTTTCCTTACTTTATCGAGATTTGACCGCAAAAAGCAAGAAAAACGAATAATTTTAGCGAAATATCAATTTTTTTCCCTTAATTTTCCTTATTTTATCGAGATTTGACCAAAATAGCAAGAAAAACGAATAATTTTAGCGAAATTTCAATTTTTTTCCTCTTTTTTTCCCTTAATTTTCCTTACTTTATCGAGATTTGGCCGCAAAAAGTAAGAAAAACGAATAATTTTAGCGAAATTTCAATTTTTTTCCTCTCTTTTTCCTTCATTCTCCTCATTTAACGAGATTTGACCGAAAAAAGCAAGAAAAACGAATAAGTTTTGCAAAATATCAATTTTTATCCTCTTTTTTTCCCTTAATTTTCCTTATTTTATCGAGATTTGACCGAAAAAAGCAAGAAAAACGAATAATTTTAGCGAAATTTCAATTTCTTTCCTCTTTTTTTCCCTTAGTTTTCCTTATTTTATCGAGATTTGACCGAAAAAAGCAAGAAAAAAAATTAATTTTAGCGAAATTTCAAATTTTTTCCTCTTTTTTTCCCTTAATTTTCCTTATTTTATCGAGATTTGACCGAAAAAAGCAAGAAAAACGAATAATTTTAGCGAAATTTCAATTTTTTTCCTCTTTTTTTTCCCTTAGTTTTCCTTTTTTTATCGAGATTTGACCGAAAAAAGCAAGAAAAAAAAATAATTTTAGCGAAATTTCAATTTTTATCCTCTTTTTTTCCCTTAATTTTCCTTATTTTATCGAGATTTCACCAAAAAAAGCAAGAAAAACGAATAATTTTAGCGAAATTTCAATCTTTTTCATCTTTTTTTCCCTTAATTTGCCTTATTTTATCGAGATTTGACCGAAAAAAGCAAGAAAAACGAATAAATTTAGCGAAATTTCAATTTTTTTCCTCTTTTTTCCCTTAATTTTCCTTATTTTATCGAGATTTGACCGAAGAAAGCAAGAAAAACGAATAATTTTTGCGAAATTTCAAATTTTTTCCTCTTTTTTTCCCTTAATTTTCCTTATTTTATCGAGATTTGACCGAAAAAAGCAAGAAAATCGAATAATTTTAGCGAAATTTCAATTTTTTTCCTCTTTTTTTCCCTTAGTTTTCCTTATTTTATCGAGATTTGACCGAAAAAAGCAAGAAAAAAAAATAATTTTAGCGAAATTTCAATTTTTATCCTCTTTTTTCCCTTAATTTTCCTTATTTTATCGAGATTTCACCGAAAATAGCAATAAAACGAATAATTTTAGCGAAATTTCAATCTTTTTCATCTTTTTTTCCCTTAATTTTCCTTATTTTATCGAGATTTGACAGAAAAAAGCAAGAAAAACGAATAATTTTAGCGAAATTTCAATTTTTATCCTCTTTTTTTCCCTTAATTTTTTCTTATTTTATCGAGATTTCACCGAAAATAGCAATAAAACGAATAATTTTAGCGAAATTTCAATCTTTTTCATCATTTTTTCCCTTAATTTTCCCTTTTTTATCGAGATTTGACCGAAAAAAGCAAGAAAAACGAATAATTTTAGCGAAATTTCAATTTTTTTCTTCTTTTTTTCCCTTAATTTTCCTTATTTTATCGAGATTTGACCGAAAAAAAGCAAGAAAAACGAATAATTTTTGCGAAATTTCAAATTTTTTCCTCTTTTTTTTCCCTTAATTTTCCTTATTTTATCGAGATTTGACCGAAAAAAGCAAGAAAAACGAATAATTTTAGCGAAATTTCAATTTTTTTCCTCTTTTTTTCCCTTAGTTTTCCTTATTTTATCGAGATTTGACCGAAAAAAGCAAGAAAAAAAAATAATTTTAGCGAAATTTCAATTTTTATCCTCTTTTTTTCCCTTAATTTTCCTTATTTTATCGAGATTTCACCAAAAAAAGCAAGAATAACGAATAATTTTAGCGAAATTTCAATCTTTTTCATCTTTTTTTCCCTTAATTTTCCTTATTTTATCGAGATTTGACCGAAAAAAGCAAGAAAAACGAATAATTTCAGCGAAATTTCAATTTTTTTCCTTAATTTTCCTTATTTTATCGAGATTTGACCGAAAAAAGCAAGAAAAACGAATAATTTTAGCGAAATTTCAATTTTTTTCCTCTTTTTTTCCCTTAATTTTGCTTATTTTATCGAGATTTGACCGAAAAAAGCAAGAAAAACGAATAATTTTAGCGAAATTTCAATTTTTTTCCCCTTTTTTTCAATTAATTTTCCTTATTTTATCGAGATTTGACCGAAAAAAGCAAGAAAAACGAGTAATATTAACGAAATTTCAAATTTTTTCATCTTTTTTTCCCTTAATTTTGCTTATTTTATCGAGATTTGACCGAAAAAAGCAAGAAAAACGAATAATTTTAGCGAAATTTCAATTTTTTTCCTCTTTTTTTCCCTTAATTTTCCTTATTTTATCGAGATTTGACCGAAAAAAGCAAGAAAAACGAATAATTTTTGCGAAATTTCCATTTTTTTCATCTTTTTTTCCCTTAATTTTCCTTATTTTATCGAGATTTGACCGAAAAAAGCAAGAAAAACAAATGATTTTAGCGAAATTTCAATTTTTTTCCTCATTATTTCCTTCATTCCCCTCATTTAACGAGATTTGACCGAAAAAAGCAAGAAAAACGAATAATTTTATCGAAATATCAATTTTTATCCTCTTTTTTTCCCTTAATTTTCCCTTTTTTATCGAGATTTGACCGAAAAAAGCAAGAAAAACGAATAATTTTAGCGAAATTTCAATTTTTTTCTTCTTTTTTTCCCTTAATTTTCCTTATTTTATCGAGATTTGACCGAAAAAAGCAAGAAAAACGAATAATTTTTGCGAAATTTCAAATTTTTTCCTCTTTTTTTTCCCTTAATTTTCCTTATTTTATCGAGATTTGACCGAAAAAAGCAAGAAAAACGAATAATTTTAGCGAAATTTCAATTTTTTTCCTCTTTTTTTCCCTTAGTTTTCCTTATTTTATCGAGATTTGACCGAAAAAAGCAAGAAAAAAAAATAATTTTAGCGAAATTTCAATTTTTATCCTCTTTTTTTCCCTTAATTTTCCTTATTTTATCGAGATTTCACCAAAAAAAGCAAGAATAACGAATAATTTTAGCGAAATTTCAATCTTTTTCATCTTTTTTTCCCCTAATTTTCCTTATTTTATCGAGATTTGACCGAAAAAAGCAAGAAAAACGAATAATTTCAGCGAAATTTCAATTTTTTTCCTTAATTTTCCTTATTTTATCGAGATTTGACCGAAAAAAGCAAGAAAAACGAATAATTTTAGCGAAATTTCAATTTTTTTCCTCTTTTTTTCCCTTAATTTTGCTTATTTTATCGAGATTTGACCGAAAAAAGCAAGAAAAACGAATAATTTTAGCGAAATTTCAATTTTTTTCCCCTTTTTTTCAATTAATTTTCCTTATTTTATCGAGATTTGACCGAAAAAAGCAAGAAAAACGAGTAATATTAACGAAATTTCAAATTTTTTCATCTTTTTTTCCCTTAATTTTGCTTATTTTATCGAGATTTGACCGAAAAAAGCAAGAAAAACGAATAATTTTAGCGAAATTTCAATTTTTTTCCTCTTTTTTTCCCTTAATTTTCCTTATTTTATCGAGATTTGACCGAAAAAAGCAAGAAAAACGAATAATTTTTGCGAAATTTCCATTTTTTTCATCTTTTTTTCCCTTAATTTTCCTTATTTTATCGAGATTTGACCGAAAAAAGCAAGAAAAACAAATGATTTTAGCGAAATTTCAATTTTTTTCCTCATTATTTCCTTCATTCCCCTCATTTAACGAGATTTGACCGAAAAAAGCAAGAAAAAACGAATAATTTTATCGAAATATCAATTTTTATCCTCTTTTTTTCCCTTAATTTTCCTTATTTTATCGAGATTTGACCGAAAAAAGCAAGAAAAACGAATAATTTTAGCGAAATTTCAATTTTTTTCCTCATTATTTCCTTCATTCCCCTCATTTAACGAGATTTGACCGAAAAAAGCAAGAAAAACGAATAATTTTATCGAAATATCAATTTTTATCCTCTTTTTTTCCCTTAATTTTCCTTATTTTATCGAGATTTGACCGAAAAAAGCAAGAAAAACGAATAATTTTAGCGAAATTTCAATTTTTTTCCTATTTTTTTCCCTTAATTTTCCTTATTTTATCGAGATTTGACCGAAAAAAGCAAGAAAAACGAATAATTTTAGCGAAATTTGAATTTTTTTCCTCTTTTTTTCCCTTAATTTTCCTTATTTTATCGAAATTTGACCGAAAAAAGCAAGAAAAATGAATAATTTTAGCGAAATTTCAATTTTTTTCCTCTTTTTTTTCCCTTAGTTTTCCTTATTTTATCGAGATTTTACCGAAAAAAGCAAGAAAAAAAAATAATTTTAGCGAAATTTCAATTTTTATCCTCTTTTTTTCCCTTAATTTTCCTTATTTTATCGAGATTTCACCAAAAAAAGCAAGAAAAACGAATAATTTTAGCGAAATTTCAATTTTTTTCCTCTTTTTTTCCCTTAATTTTCCTTATTTTATCGAGATTTGACCGAAAAAAGCAAGAAAAATGAAAAATTTTAGCGAAATTTCAATTTTTTTCCTCTTTTTCTCCCTTAATTTTCCTTATTTTATCGAGATTTGACCAAAAAAAGCATGAAAAACGAATAATTTTAGCTAAATTTCAATTTTTATCTTCTTTTTTTCCCTTAATTTTCCTTACTTTATCGAGATTTGACCGCAAAAAGGAAGAAAAACGAATAATTTTAGCGAAATTTCAATTTTTTTCAATCTCTTTTTCCTTCATTCTCCTCATTTAACGAGATTTGACCGAAAAAAGCAAGAAAACCGAATAATTTTTGCAAAATATCAATTTTTATCCTCTTTTTTCCCTTAATTTTCCTTATTTTATCGAGATTTGACCGAGAAAAGCAAGAAAAACGAATAATTTTTGCGAAATTTCAATTTTTATCTTCATTTTTTCCCTTAATATTCCTTATTTTATCTAGATTTGACCGAAAAAAGCAAGAAAAATGAATAATTTTAGAAAAATTTCAATTTTTATCTTCTTTTTTTCCCTTAATTTTCCTTATTTTATCGAGATTTGACCGAAAAAAGCAAGAAAAACGAATAATTTTAGCGAAATTTCAAATTTTTTCCTCTTTTTTTCCCTTAATTTTCCTTATTTTATCGAGATTTGACCGAAAAAAGCAAGAAAAACGAATAATTTTAGCGAAATTTCAATTTTTTTCCTCTTTTTTTTCCCTTAGTTTTCCTTTTTTTATCGAGATTTGACCGAAAAAAGCAAGAAAAAAAAATAATTTTAGCGAAATTTCAATTTTTATCCTCTTTTTTTCCCTTAATTTTCCTTATTTTATCGAGATTTCACCAAAAAAAGCAAGAAAAACGAATAATTTTAGCGAAATTTCAATCTTTTTCATCTTTTTTTCCCTTAATTTGCCTTATTTTATCGAGATTTGACCGAAAAAAGCAAGAAAAACGAATAAATTTAGCGAAATTTCAATTTTTTTCCTCTTTTTTCCCTTAATTTTCCTTATTTTATCGAGATTTGACCGAAAAAAGCAAGAAAAACGTATAATTTTTGCGAAATTTCAAATTTTTTCCTCTTTTTTCCCTTAATTTTCCTTATTTTATCGAGATTTCACCGAAAATAGCAATAAAACGAATAATTTTAGCGAAATTTCAATCTTTTTCATCTTTTTTTCCCTTAATTTTCCTTATTTTATCGAGATTTGACAGAAAAAAGCAAGAAAAACGAATAATTTTAGCGAAATTTCAATTTTTATCCTCTTTTTTCCCTTAATTTTCCTTATTTTATCGAGATTTCACCGAAAATAGCAATAAAACGAATAATTTTTGCGAAATTTCAAAGTTTTTCCTCTTTTTTTTCCCTTAATTTTCCTTATTTTATCGAGATTTGACCGAAAAAAGCAAGAAAAACGAATAATTTTAGCGAAATTTCAATTTTTTTCCTCTTTTTTTCCCTTAGTTTTCCTTATTTTATCGAGATTTGACCGAAAAAAGCAAGAAAAAAAAATAATTTTAGCGAAATTTCAATTTTTATCCTCTTTTTTTCCCCTAATTTTCCTTATTTTATCGAGATTTCACCAAAAAAAAGCAAGAATAACGAATAATTTTAGCGAAATTTCAATCTTTTTCATCTTTTTTTCCCTTAATTTTCCTTATTTTATCGAGATTTGACCGAAAAAAGCAAGAAAAACGAATAATTTCAGCGAAATTTCAATTTTTTTCCTCTTTTTCTCCCTTAATTTTCCTTATTTTATCGAGATTTGACCGAAAAAAAGCAAGAAAAACGAGTAATTTTAGCGAAATTTCAATTTTTTTCATCTTTTTTTCCCTTAATTTTGCTTATTTTATCGAGATTTGACCGAAAAAAGCAAGAAAAACCAAAAATTTTATCGAAATATCAATTTTTATCCTCTTTTTTCTATAATTTTCCTTATTTTATCGAGATTTGACCGAAAAAAGCAAGAAAAACGAATAATTTTAGCGAAATTTCAATTTTTTTCCTCTTTTTTCCCTTAATTTTCCTTATTTTATCGAGATTTGACCGAAAAAAGCAAGAAAAACGAGTAATTTTAGCGAAATTTCAATTTTTTTCATCTTTTTTCCCCTTAATTTTGCTTATTTTATCGAGATTTGACCGAAAAAAGCAAGAAAAACGAATAATTTTAGGGAAATTTCAATTTTTTTCCCTTAATTTTCCTTACTTTATCGAGATTTGACCGCAAAAAGCAAGAAAAACGAATAATTTTAGCGAAATATCAATTTTTTTCCCTTAATTTTCCATATTTTATCGAGATTTGACCAAAATAGCAAGAAAAACGAATAATTTTAGCGAAATTTCAATTTTTTTCCTCTTTTTTCCCTTAATTTTCCTTACTTTATCGAGATTTGACCGCAAAAAGTAAGAAAAACGAATAATTTTAGCGAAATTTCAATTTTTTTCCTCTCTTTTTCCTTCATTCTCCTCATTTAACGAGATTTGACCGAAAAAAGCAAGAAAAACGAATAATTTTTGCAAAATATCAATTTTTATCCTCTTTTTTCCCTTAATTTTCCTTATTTTATCGAGATTTGACCGAAAAAAGCAAGAAAAACGAATAATTTTAGCGAAATTTCAATTTTTATCCTCTTTTTTTCCTTTAATATTCCTTATTTTATCTAGATTTGACCGAAAAAAGCAAGAAAAACGAATAATTTTAGCGAAATTTCAATTTTTATCCTCTTTTTTTCCCTTAATTTTCCTTATTTTATCGAGATTTGACCGAAAAAAGCAAGAAAAACGAATAATTTTCGCGAAATTTCAAATTTTTTCCACTTTTTTTTCCCTTAATTTTCCTTATTTTATCGAGATTTGACCGAAAAAAGCAAGAAAAACGAATAATTTTAGCGAAATTTCAATTTTTTTCCTCTTTTTTTCCCTTAGTTTTCCTTATTTTATCGAGATTTGACCGAAAAAAGCAAGAAAAAAAATTAATTTTAGCGAAATTTCAATTTTTTTCCTCTTTTTTTCCCTTAGTTTTCCTTATTTTATCGAGATTTGACCGAAAAAAGCAAGAAAAAAAATTAATATTAGCGCAATTTCAATGTTTATCCTCTTTTTTTTTCCTTAATTTTCCTTATTTTATCGAGATCTGACCAAAAAAAGCAAGAAAAACGAATAATTTTAGCGAAATTTCAATTTTTATCCTCTTTTTTCCCTTAATTTTCCTTATTTTATCGAGATTTCAACGAAAATAGCAATAAAACGAATAATTTTAGCGAAATTTCAATCTTTTTCATCTTTTTTTCCCTTAATTTTCCTTATTTTATCGAGATTTGACAGAAAAAAGCAAGAAAAACGAATAATTTTAGCGAAATTTCAATTTTTATCCTCTTTTTTCCCTTAATTTTCCTTATTTTATCGAGATTTCACCGAAAATAGCAATAAAACGAATAATTTTAGCGAAATTTCAATCTTTTTCATCTTTTTTTCCCTTAATTTTCCTTATTTTATCGAGATTTCACCAAAAAAAGCAAGAAAAACGAATAATTTTAGCGAAATTTCAATCTTTTTCATCATTTTTTCCCTTAATTTTCCCTTTTTTATCGAGATTTGACCGAAAAAAGCAAGAAAAACGAATAATTTTAGCGAAAATTCAATTTTTTTCCTCTTTTTTTCCCTTAATTTTCCTTATTTTATCGAGATTTGACCGAAAAAAGCAAGAAAAACGAATAATTTTTGCGAAATTTCAAAGTTTTTCCTCTTTTTTTTCCCTTAATTTTCCTTATTTTATCGAGATTTGACCGAAAAAAGCAAGAAAAACGAATAATTTTAGCGAAATTTCAATTTTTTTCCTCTTTTTTTCCCTTAGTTTTCCTTATTTTATCGAGATTTGACCGAAAAAAGCAAGAAAAAAAAATAATTTTAGCAAAATTTCAATTTTTATCCTCTTTTTTTCCCTTAATTTTCCTTATTTTATCGAGATTTCACCAAAAAAAGCAAGAATAACGAATAATTTTAGCGAAATTTCAATCTTTTTCATCTTTTTTTCCCTTAATTTTCCTTATTTTATCGAGATTTGACCGAAAAAAGCAAGAAAAACAAGTAATTTTAGCGAAATTTCAATTTTTTTCATCTTTTTTTCCCTTAATTTTGCTTATTTTATCGAGATTTGACCGAAAAAAGCAAGAAAAACCAATAATTTTATCGAAATATCAATTTTTATCCTCTTTTTTCTATAATTTTCCTTATTTTATCGAGATTTGACCGAAAAAAGCAAGAAAAACGAATAATTTTAGCGAAATTTCAATTTTTTTCCTCTTTTTTTCCCTTAATTTTCCTTATTTTATCGAGATTTGACCGAAAAAAGCAAGAAAAACGAGTAATTTTAGCGAAATTTCAATTTTTTTCATCTTTTTTCCCCTTAATTTTGCTTATTTTATCGAGATTTGACCGAAAAAAGCAAGAAAAACGAATAATTTTAGGGAAATTTCAATTTTTTTCCCTTAATTTTCCTTACTTTATCGAGATTTGACCGCAAAAAGCAAGAAAAACGAATAATTTTAGCGAAATATCAATTTTTTTCCCTTAATTTTCCTTATTTTATCGAGATTTGACCAAAATAGCAAGAAAAACGAATAATTTTAGCGAAATTTCATTTTTTTTTCCTCTTTTTTTCCCTTAATTTTCCTTACTTTATCGAGATTTGACCGCAAAAAGTAAGAAAAACGAATAATTTTAGCGAAATTTCAATTTTTTTCCTCTCTTTTTCCTTCATTCTCCTCATTTAACGAGATTTGACCGAAAAAAGCAAGAAAAACGAATAATTTTTGCAAAATATCAATTTTTATCCTCTTTTTTCCCTTAATTTTCCTTATTTTATCGAGATTTGACCGAAAAAAGCAAGAAAAACGAATAATTTTAGCGAAATTTCAATTTTTATCCTCTTTTTTTTCCTTTAATATTCCTTATTTTATCTAGATTTGACCGAAAAAAGCAAGAAAAACGAATAATTTTAGCGAAATTTCAATTTTTATCCTCTTTTTTTCCCTTAATTTTCCTTATTTTATCGAGATTTGACCGAAAAAAGCAAGAAAAACGAATAATTTTAGCGAAATTTCAATTTTTTTCCTCTTTTTTTCCATTAGTTTTCCTAATTTTATCGAGATTTGACCGAAAAAAGCAAGAAAAAAAATTAATTTTAGCGAAATTTCAATTTTTTTCCTCTTTTTTTCCCTTAGTTTTCCTTATTTTATCGAGATTTGACCGAAAAAAGCAAGAAAAAAAATTAATATTAGCGCAATTTCAATGTTTATCCTCTATTTTTTTCCTTAATTTTCCTTATTTTATCGAGATCTGACCAAAAAAAGCAAGAAAAACGAATAATTTTAGCGAAATTTCAATTTTTTCCCTCTTTTTTTCCCTTAATTTTCCTTATTTTATCGAGATTAGACCGAAAAAAGCAAGAAAAACGAGTAATTTTAGCGAAATTTCAATTTTTTCCCCTTTTTTTCCCTTAATTTTCCTTATTTTATCGAGATTTGACCGAAAAAAGCAAGAAAAACTAATAATTTTTGCGAAATTTCCATTTTTTTCATCTTTTTTTCCCTTAATTTTCCTAATTTTATCGAGATTTGACCGAAAAAAGCAAGAAAAACGAATAATTTTAGCGAAATTTCAATTTTTTTCTTCATTTTTTCCTTCATTCTCCTCATTTAACGAGATTTGACCGAAAAAAGCAAGAAAAACGAATAATTTTATCGAAAAATCAATTTTTATCCTCTTTTTTTCCCTTAATTTTCCTTATTTTATCGAGATTTGACCGAAAAAAGCAAGAAAAACGAATAATTTTAGCGAAATTTCAATTTTTTTCCTGTTTTTTTTCCCTTAATTTTCCTTATTTTATCGAGATTTGACCGAAAAAAGCAAGAAAAACGAATAATTTTAGCGAAATTTCAATTTTTTTCCTCTTTTTTTCCCTTAATTTTCCTTATTTTATCGAGATTTGACCGAAAAAAGCAAGAAAAACGAATAATTTTAGCGAAATTTCAATTTTTTTCCTGTTTTTTTCCCTTAATTTTCCTTATTTTATCGAGATTTGACCGAAAAAAGCAAGAAAAACGAATAATTTTAGCGAAATTTCAATTTTTTTCCTCTTTTTTTCCCTTAATTTTCCTTATTTTATCTAGATTTGACCGAAAAAAGCAAGAAAAACGAATAATTTTAGCGAAATTTCAATTTTTTTCCTATTTTTTTCCCTTAATTTTCCTTATTTTATCGAGATTTGACCGAAAAAAGCAAGAAAAACGAATAATTTTTGCGAAATTTCCATTTTTTTCATCTTTTTTTACCTTAATTTTCCTTATTTTATCGAGATTTGACCGAAAAAAGCAAGAAAAACGAATGATTTTAGCGAAATTTCAATTTTTTTCCTCATTTTTTCCTTCATTCTCCTCATTTAACGAGATTTGACCGAAAAAAGCAAGAAAAACGAATAATTTTATCGAAATATCAATTTTTATCCTCTTTTTTTCCCTTAATTTTCCTTATTTAATCGAGATTTGACCGAAAAAAGCAAGAAAAACGAATAATTTTAGCGAAATTTCAGTTTTTTTCCTCTTTTTTTCCCTTAATTTTCCTTATTTTATCGAGATTTGACCGAAAAAAGCAAGAAAAACGAATAATTTTAGCGAAATTTCAATTTTTTTCCTCTTTTTTTCCCTTAATTTTCCTTATTTCATCGAGATTTGACCGAAAAAAGCAAGAAAAACGAGTAATTTTAGCGAAATTTAAATTTTTTTCCTCTTTTTTTACCTTAAATTTCCTTATTTTATCTAGATTTGACCGAAAAAAGCAAGAAAAACGAATAATTTTTGCGAAATTTCCATTTTTTCATCTTTTTTTCCCTTAATTTTCCTTATTTTATCGAGATTTGACCGAAAAAAGCAAGAAAAACGAATAATTTTAGCGAAATTTCAATTTGTTTCCTCATTTTTTCCTTCGTTCTCCTCATTTAACGAGATTTGACCGAAAAAAGCAAGAAAAACGAATAATTTTATCGAAATATCAATTTTTATCCTCTTTTTTTCCCTTAATTTTCCTTATTTTATCGAGATTTGACCGAAAAAAGCAAGAAAAACCTATATTTTTCGCGAAATTTCAATTTTTTTCCTCTTTTTTTCCTTCATTCTCCTCATTTAACGAGATTTGATCGAGAAAAGCAAGAAAAATGAATAATTTTATGGAAATTTAAATTTTTTTCCTCTTTTTTTCCCTTAAATTTCCTTATTTTATCTAGATTTGACCGAAAAAAGCAAGAAAAACGAATAATTTTAGCGAAATTTCAATTTTTTTCCTCTTTTTTTCCCTTAATTTTCCTTATTTTATCTAGATTTGACCGAAAAAAGCAAGAAAAACGAATAATTTTAGCGAAATTTCAATTTTTTTCCTATTTTTTTCCCTTAATTTTCCTTATTTTATCGAGATTTGACCGAAAAAAGCAAGAAAAACGAATAATTTTAGCGAAATTTAAATTTTTTTCCTCTTTTTTTCCCTTAATTTTCCTTATTTTATCTAGATTTGACCGAAAAAAGCAAGAAAAACGAATAATTTTAGCGAAATTTCAATTTTTTTCCCTTAATTTTCCTTATTTTATCGAGATTTGACCGAAAAAAGCAAGAAAAACGAATAATTTTAGCGAAATTTCAATTTTTTTCCTCTTTTTTTCCCTTAATTTTCCTTATTTTATCGAGATTTGACCGAAAAAAGCAAGAAAAACGAATAATTTTTGCGAAATTTCCATTTTTTTCATCTTTTTTTCCCTTAATTTTCCTTATTTTATCGAGATTTGACCGAAAAAAGCAAGAAAAACGAATGATTTTAGCGAAATTTCAATTTTTTTCCTCATTTTTTCCTTCATTCTCCTCATTTAACGAGATTTGACCGAAAAAAGCAAGAAAAACGAATAATTTTATTGAAATATCAATTTTTATCCTCTTTTTTTCCCTTAATTTTCCTTATTTAATCGAGATTTGACCGAAAAAAGCAAGAAAAACGAATAATTTTAGCGAAATTTCAGTTTTTTTCCTCTTTTTTTCCCTTAATTTTCCTTATTTTATCTAGATTTGACCGAAAAAAGCAAGAAAAACGAATAAATTTAGCAAAATTTCAATTTTTTTCCTCTTTTTTTCCCTTAATTTTCCTTATTTCATCGAGATTTGACCGAAAATAGCAAGAAAAACGAGTAATTTTAGCGAAATTTAAATTTTTTTCCTCTTTTTTTCCCTTAAATTTCCTTATTTTATCTAGATTTGACCGAAAAAAGCAAGAAAAACGAATAATTTTTGCGAAATTTCCATTTTTTTCATCTTTTTTTCCCTTAATTTTCCTTATTTTATCGAGATTTGACCGAAAAAAGCAAGAAAAACGAATAATTTTAGCGAAATTTCAATTTTTTTCCTCATTTTTTCCTTCATTCTCCTCATTTAACGAGATTTGACCGAAAAAAGCAAGAAAAACAAATAATTTTATCGAAATATCAATTTTTATCCTCTTTTTTTCCCTTAATTTTCCTTATTTTATCGAGATTTGACCGAAAAAAGCAAGAAAAACCTATATTTTTCGCGAAATTTCAATTTTTTTCCTCTTTTTTTCCTTCATTCTCCTCATTTAACGAGATTTGATCGAGAAAAGCAAGAAAAATGAATAATTTTATCGAAATATCAATTTTTATCCTCTTTTTTTCCCTTAATTTTCCTTATTTTATCGAGATATCACCGAAAAAAGCAAGAAAAACGAATAATATTAGCGAAATTTCAATGTTTATCCTCTTTTTTTTTCCTTAATTTTCCTTATTTTATCGAGATCTGACCAAAAAAAGCAAGAAAAACGAATAATTTTAGCGAAATTTCAATATTTTCCCTCTTTTTTTCCCTTAATTTTCTTTATTTTATCGAGATTAGACCGAAAAAAGCAAGAAAAACGAGTAATTTTAGCGAAATTTCAATTTTTTTCCCCTTTTTTTCCCTTAATTTTCCTTATTTTATCGAGATTTGACCGAAAAAAGCAAGAAAAACGAATAATTTTTGCGAAATTTCCATTTTTTTCATCTTTTTTTCCCTTAATTTTCCTTATTTTATCGAGATTTGACCGAAAAAAGCAAGAAAAACGAATAATTTTAGCGAAATTTCAATTTCTTTCTTCATTTTTTCCTTCATTCTCCTCATTTAACGAGATTTGACCGAAAAAAGCAAGAAAAACGAATAATTTTATCGAAAAATCAATTTTTATCCTCTTTTTTTCCCTTAATTTTCCTTATTTTATCGAGATTTGACCGAAAAAAGCAAGAAAAACGAATAATTTTAGCGAAATTTCAATTTTTTTCCTGTTTTTTTCCCTTAATTTTCCTTATTTTATCGAGATTTGACCGAAAAAAGCAAGAAAAACGAATAATTTTTGCGAAATTTCAATTTTTTTCCTCTTTTTTTCCCTTAATTTTCCTTATTTTATCGAGATTTGACCGAAAAAAGCAAGAAAAACGAATAATTTTAGCGAAATTTCAATTTTTTTCCTGTTTTTTTCCCTTAATTTTCCTTATTTTATCGAGATTTGACCGAAAAAAGCAAGAAAAACGAATAATTTTAGCGAAATTTCAATTTTTTTCCTCTTTTTTTCCCTTAATTTTCCTTATTTTATCGAGATTTGACCGAAAAAAGCAAGAAAAACGAATAATTTTAGCGAAATTTCAATTTTCTTCATCTTTATTTCCCTTAATTTTCCTTATTTTATCGAGATTTGACCGAAAAAAGCAAGAAAAACGAATAATTTTAGCGAAATTTCAATTTTTTTCCTCATTTTTTCCTTCATTCTCCTCATTTAACGAGATTTGACCGAAAAAAGCAATAAAAACGAATAATTTTATCGAAATATCAATTTTTATCCTCTTTTTTCCCTTTATTTTCCTTATTTTATCGAGATTTGACCAAAAAAAGCAAGAAAAACGAATAATTTTAGCGAAATTTCAATTTTTTTCCTCTTTTTTTCCCTAAATTTTCCTTACTTTATCGAGATTTGACCGCAAAAAGCAAGAAAAATGAATAATTTTAGCGAAATTTCAATTTTTTTCATCTTTTTTTCCCTTAATTTTGCTTATTTTATCGAGATTTGACCGAAAAAAGCAAGAAAAACGAATAATTTTAGCGAAATTTCAATTTTTTTCCTTTTTTTTTCCCTTAATTTTCCTTATTTTATCGAGATTTGACCGAAAAAAGCAAGAAAAACGAATAATTTTTGCGAAATTGCCATTTTTTTCATCTTTTTTTCCCTTAATTTTCCTTATTTTATCGAGATTTGACCGAAAAAAGCAAGAAAAAAGAATGATTTTAGCGAAATTTCAATTTTTTTCCTCTTTTTTCCCTTAATTTTCCTTATTTTATCGAGATTTGACCGAAAAAAGCAAGAAAAACGAATAATTTTAGCGAAATTTCAATTTTTTTCCTGTTTTTTTCCCTTAATTTTCCTTATTTTATCGAGATTTGACCGAAAAAAGCAAGAAAAACGAATAATTTTAGCGAAATTTCAAATTTTTTCCTCTTTTTTTCCCTTAATTTTCCTTATTTTATCGATATTTTACCGAAAAAAGCAAGAAAAACGAATAATTTTAGCGAAATTTCAAATTTCTTCATCTTTATTTCCCTTAATTTTCCTTATTTTATCGAGATTTGACCGAAAAAAGCAAGAAAAACGAATAATTTTTGCGAAATTTCAATTTTTTTCCTCATTTTTTCCTTCATTCTCCTCATTTAACGAGATTTGACCGAAAAAAGCAATAAAAACGAATAATTTTATCGAAATATCAATTTTTATCCTCTTTTTTCCCTTTATTTTCCTTATTTTATCGAGATTTGACCGAAAAAAGCAAGAAAAACGAATAATTTTAGCGAAATTTCAATTTTTTTCCTCTTTTTTTCCCTAAATTTTCCTTATTTTATCGAGATTTGACCGAAAAAAAGCAAGAAAAACGAATAATTTTAGCGAAATTTCAATTTTTTTCCTTTTTTTTTCCCTTAATTTTCCTTTATTTTTCGAGATTTGACCGAAAAAAGCAAGAAAAACGAATAATTTTTGCGAAATTGCCATTTTTTTCATCTTTTTTTCCCTTAATTTTCCTTATTTTATCGAGATTTGACCGAAAAAAGCAAGAAAAACCTATATTTTTCGCGAAATTTCAATTTTTTTCCTCTTTTTTTCCTTCATTCTCCTCATTTAACGAGATTTGATCGAGAAAAGCAAGAAAAATGAATAATTTTATCGAAATATCAATTTTTATCCTCTTTTTTTTCCCTTAATTTTCCTTATTTTATCGTGATATCACCGAAAAAAGCAAGAAAAACGAATAATATTAGCGAAATTTCAATGTTTATCCTCTTTTTTTTTCCTTAATTTTCCTTATTTTATCGAGATCTGACCAAAAAAAGCAAGAAAAACGAATAATTTTAGCGAAATTTCAATTTTTTCCCTCTTTTTTTCCCTTAATTTTCCTTATTTTATCGAGATTAGACCGAAAAAAGCAAGAAAAACGAGTAATTTTAGCGAAATTTCAATTTTTTTCCCCTTTTTTTCCCTTAATTTTCCTTATTTTATCGAGATTTGACCGAAAAAAGCAAGAAAAACGAATTATTTTTGCGAAATTTCCATTTTTTTCATCTTTTTTTCCCTTAATTTTCCTTATTTTATCGAGATTTGACCGAAAAAAGCAAGAAAAACGAATAATTTTAGCGAAATTTCAATTTTTTTCTTCATTTTTTCCTTCATTCTCCTCATTTAACGAGATTTGACCGAAAAAAGCAAGAAAAACGAATAATTTTATCGAAAAATCAATTTTTATCCTCTTTTTTTTCCCTTAATTTTCCTTATTTTATCGAGATTTGACCGAAAAAAGCAAGAAAAACGAATAATTTTAGCGAAATTTCAATTTTTTTCCTGTTTTTTTCCCTTAATTTTCCTTATTTTATCGAGATTTGACCGAAAAAAGCAAGAAAAACGATAAATTTTAACGAAATTTCAATTTTTTTCCTCTTTTTTTCCCTTAATTTTCCTTATTTTATCGAGATTTAACCGAAAAAAGCAAGAAAAACGAATAATTTTAGCGAAATTTCAATTTTTTTCCTGTTTTTTCCCCTTAATTTTCCTTATTTTATCGAGATTTGACCGAAAAAAGCAAGAAAAACGAATAATTTTAGCGAAATTTCAATTTTTTTCCTCTTTTTTTCCCTTAATTTTCCTTATTTTATCGAGATTTGACCGAAAAAAGCAAGAAAAACGAATAATTTTAGCGAAATTTCAATTTTCTTCATCCTTATTTCCCTTAATTTTCCTTATTTTATCGAGATTTGACCGAAAAAAAGCAAGAAAAACGAATAATTTTTGCGAAATTTCAATTTTTTTCCTCATTTTTTCCTTCATTCTCCTCATTTAACGAGATTTGACCGAAAAAAGCAATAAAAACGAATAATTTTATCGAAATATCAATTTTTATCCTCTTTTTTCCCTTTATTTTCCTTATTTTATCGAGATTTGACCGAAAAAAGCAAGAAAAACGAATAATTTTAGCGAAATTTCAATTTTTTTCCTCTTTTTTTCCCTAAATTTTCCTTACTTTATCGAGATTTGACCGCAAAAAGCAAGAAAAATGAATAATTTTAGCGCAATTTCAATTTTTTTCATCTTTTTTTCCCTTAATTTTGCTTATTTTATCGAGATTTGACCGAAAAAAGCAAGAAAAACGAATAATTTTAGCGAAATTTCAATTTTTTTCCTTTTTTTTCCCTTAATTTTCCTTATTTTATCGTGATTTGACCGAAAAAAGCAAGAAAAACGAATAATTTTTGCGAAATTGCCATTTTTTTCATCTTTTTTTCCCTTAATTTTCCTTATTTTATCGAGATTTGACCGAAAAAAGCAAGAAAAAAGAATGATTTTAGCGAAATTTCAATTTTTTTCCTCATTTTTTCCTTCATTCTCCTCATATAACGAGATTTGACCGAAATAAGCAAGAAAAACGAATAATTTTATCGAAATATCAATTTTTATCCTCTTTTTTTCCCTTAATTTTCCTTATTTTATCGAGATTTCACCGAAAAAAGCAAGAAAAACGAATAATTTTAACGAAATTTCAGTTTTTTTCCTCTTTTTTTCCCTTAACTTTTCTTATTTTATCGAGATTTGAACGAAAAAAGCAAGAAAAACGAATAATTTTAGCGAAATTTCAATTTTTTTCCTCTTTTTTCCCTTAATATTCCTTATTTTATCGAGATTTGACCGAAAAAAGCAAGAAAAACGAATAATTTTAGCGAAATTTCAATTTTTTCACTCTTTTTTCCCTTAATTCTCCTCATTTAACGAGATTTGATCGAGAAAAGCAAGAAAAATGAATAATTTTATCGAAATATCAATTTTTATCCTCTTTTTTTCCCTTAATTTTCCTTATTTTATCGAGATATCACCGAAAAAAGCAAGAAAAACGAATAATATTAGCGAAATTTCAATGTTTATCCTCTTTTTTTTTCCTTAATTTTCCTTATTTTATCGAGATCTGACCAAAAAAAGCAAGAAAAACGAATAATTTTAGCGAAATTTCAATTTTTTCCCTCTTTTTTTCCCTTAATTTTCCTTATTTTATCGAGATTTGACCGAAAAAAAGCAAGAAAAACGAATAATTTTTGCGAAATTTCCATTTTTTTCATCTTTTTTTCCCTTAATTTTCCTTATTTTATCGAGATTTGACCGAAAAAAGCAAGAAAAACGAATAATTTTAGCGAAATTTCAATTTTTTTCTTCTTTTTTTCCCTAAATTTTCCTTACTTTATCGAGATTTGACCGCAAAAAAGCAAGAAAAATGAATAATTTTAGCGAAATTTCAATTTTTTTCATCTTTTTTTCCCTTAATTTTGCTTATTTTATCGAGATTTGACCGAAAAAAAGCAAGAAAAACGAATAATTTTAGCGAAATTTCAATTTTTTTCCTTTTTTTTCCCTTAATTTTCCTTATTTTATCGAGATTTGACCGAAAAAAGCAAGAAAAACGAATAATTTTTGCGAAATTGCCATTTTTTCATCTTTTTTTTCCCTAATTTTCCTTATTTATCGAGATTTGACCGAAAAAAAAAGCAAGGAAAAACCGAATAATTTTAGCGAAATTTCAATTTTCTTCATCTTTATTTCCTTAATTTTCCTTATTTTATCGAGATATGACCGAAAAAAGCAAGAAAAACGAATAATTTTTGCGAAATTTCAATTTTTTTCCTCATTTTTCCTTCATTCTCCTCATTTAACGAGATTTGACCGAAAAAAGCAATAAAAACGAATAATTTTATAGAAATATCAATTTTTATCCTCTTTTTTCCCTTTATTTTCCTTATTTTATCGAGATTTGACCAAAAAAAGCAAGAAAAACGAATAATTTTAGCGAAATTTCAATTTTTTTCCTCTTTTTTTTCCCTAAATTTTCCTTACTTTATCGAGATTTGACCGCAAAAAAGCAAGAAAAATGAATAATTTTAGCGAAATTTCAATTTTTTTCATCTTTTTTTCCCTTAATTTTGCTTATTTTATCGAGATTGACCGAAAAAAAGCAAGAGAAAAACGAATAATTTAACGAAATTTCAATTTTTTTCCTTTTTTTTCCCTTAATTTTCCTTATTTTATCGAGATTTGACCGAAAAAAAGCAAGAAAAACGAATAATTTTTGCGAAATTGCCATTTTTTTCATCTTTTTTTCCCTTAATTTTCCTTATTTTATCGAGATTTGACCGAAAAAAAGCAAGAAAAAAGAATGATTTTAGCGAAATTTCAATTTTTTTCCTCTTTTTTCCCTTAATTTTCCTTATTTTATCGAGATTTGACCGAAAAAAGCAAGAAAAACGAATAATTTTAGCGAAATTTCAATTTTTTTCCTGTTTTTTTCCCTTAATTTTCCTTATTTTATCGAGATTTGACCGAAAAAAGCAAGAAAAACGAATAATTTTAGCGAAATTTCAAATTTTTTCCTCTTTTTTTCCCTTAATTTTCCTTATTTTATCGATATTTTACCGAAAAAAGCAAGAAAAACGAATAATTTTAGCGAAATTTCAATTTTCTTCATCTTTATTTCCCTTAATTTTCCTTATTTTATCGAGATTTGACCGAAAAAAGCAAGAAA
>CANPUZ010000390.1:0-37374 GCA_947579665.1 Sympetrum striolatum
AATTGATATTTCGCTAAAATTATTCGTTTTTCTTGCTTTTTTCGGACAAACCTCGATAAAATAAGGAAAATTAAGGGAAAAAAAGAGGAAAAAAATTGAAATTTCGCTAAAATTATTCGTTTTTCTAGCTTTTTTCGGTCAAATCTCGATAAAATAAGGAAAATTAAGGGAAAAAAGAGGAAAAAAATAGAAATTTCGCTAAAATTATTCGTTTTTCTTGCTTTTTTCGGTCAAATCTCGATAAAATAAGGAAAATTAAGGGTAAAAAAGAGGAGAAAAATTGAAATTTCGCTAAAATTATTCGTTTTTCTTTCTTTTTTCGGTCAAATCTCGATAAAATAAGGAAAATTAAGGGAAAAAAAGAGGATAAAAATTGATATTTCGCTAAAATTATTCGTTTTTCTTGCTTTTTTCGGTCAAATCTCGATAAAATCAGGAAAATTAAGGGTAAAAAAGAGGAAAAAAATTGAAATTTCGCTCATATTATTCGTTTTTCTTGCTTTTTTCGGTCAAATATCGATAAAATGAGGAAAATTAAGGGAAAAAAAGAGGAAAAAAATAGAAATTTCGCTAAAATTATTCGTTTTTCTTGCTTTTTTCGGTCAAATCTCGATAAAATAAGGAAAATTAAGGGAAAAAAGTGGAAAAAAATAGAAATTTCGCTAAAATTATTCGTTTTTCTTGCTTTTTTCGGTCAAATCTCGATAAAATAAGGAAAATTAAGGGTAAAAAAGAGGAAAAAATTGAAATTTCGCTAAAATTATTCGTTTTTCTTGCTTTTTTCGGTCAAATCTCGATAAAATAAGGAAAATTAAGGGAAAAAAGAGGATAAAAATTGATATTTTGCTAAAATTATTCGTTTTTCTTACTTTTTTCGGTCAAATCTCGATAAAATAAGGAAAATTAAGGGTAAAAAAGAGGAAAAAATTGATATTTTGCTAAAATTATTCGTTTTTCTTCCTTTTTTGTCAAATCTCGATAAAATAAGGAAAATTAAGGGTAAAAAAGAGGAAAAAAATTGAAATTTCGCTAAAATTATTCGTTTTTCTTGCTTTTTTCGGTCAAATCTCGATAAAATAAGGAAAATTAAGGGAAAAAAAGAGGATAAAAATTGATATTTCGCTAAAATTATTCGTTTTTCTTGCTTTTTTCGGTTAAATCTCGATAAAATAAGGAAAATTAAGGGAATAAAAGAGGATTAAAATTGATATTTCGCTATAATTATTCGTTTTTCTTGCTTTTTTCGGACAAACCTCGATAAAATAAGGAAAATTAAGGGAAAAAAAGAGGAAAAAAAAAGAAATTTCGCTAAAATTATTCGTTTTTCTAGCTTTTTTCGGTCAAATCTCGATAAAATAAGGAAAATTAAGGGAAAAAAAGAGGAAAAAAATTGAAATTTCGCTAAAATTATTCGTTTTTCATGCTTTTTTCGGTCAAATCTCGATAAAATGAGGAAAATGAAGGGAAAAAACGAGGATAAAAATTGATATTTCGCTAAAATTATTCGTTTTTCTTGCTTTTTTCGGAAAAACCTCGATAAAATAAGGAAAATTAAGGGAAAAAAGAGGAAAAAACTTGAAATTTCGCAAAAATTATTCGTTTTTCTTGCTTTTTTCGGACAAACCTCGATAAAATAAGGAAAATTAAGTGAAAAAAAGAGGAAAAAAATTGAAATTTCGCTAAAATTATTCGTTTTTCTAGCTTTTTTCGGTCAAATCTCGATAAAATAAGGAAAATTAAGGGAAAAAAGAGGATAAAAATTGATATTTTGCTAAAATTATTCGTTTTTCTTACTTTTTTCGGTCAAATCTCGATAAAATAAGGAAAATTAAGGGTAAAAAAGAGGAAAAAAATTGATATTTTGCTAAAATTATTCGTTTTTCTTACTTTTTTCGGTCAAATCTCGATAAAATAAGGAAAATTAACGGTAAAAAAGAGGAAAAAAATTGAAATTTCGCTAAAATTATTCGTTTTTTCTTGCTTTTTTCGGTCAAATCTCGATAAAATAAGGAAAATTAAGGGAAAAAAAGAGGATAAAAATTGATATTTCGCTAAAATTATTCGTTTTTCTTGCTTTTTTCGGTTAAATCTCGATAAAATAAGGAAAATTAAGGGAATAAAAGAGGATTAAAATTGATATTTCGCTATAATTATTCGTTTTTCTTGCTTTTTTCGGACAAACCTCGATAAAATAAGGAAAATTAAGGGAAAAAAAGAGGAAAAAAAAAGAAATATCGCTAAAATTATTCGTTTTTCTAGCTTTTTTCGGTCAAATCTCGATAAAATAAGGAAAATTAAGGGAAAAAAGAGGAAAAAAGAGAAATTTCGCTAAAATTATTCGTTTTTCTTGCTTTTTTCGGTCAAATCTCGATAAAATAAGGAAAATTAAGGGTAAAAAAGAGGAAAAAAATTGAAATTTCGCAAAAATTATTCGTTTTTCTTGCTTTTTTCGGTCAAATCTCGATAAAATAAGGAAAATAAAGGGAAAAAAAGAGGAAAAAAATTGAAATTTCGCTAAAATTATTCGTTTTTCTTGCTTGTTTCGGACAAACCTCGATAAAATAACGAAAATTAAGGGTTAAAAAGAAGAAAAAAATTGAAATTTCGCAAAAATTATTCGTTTTTCTTGCTTTTTTCGGTCAAATCTCGATAAAATGAGGAAAATTAAGGGAAAAAACGAGGATAAAAATTGATATTTCGCTAAAATTATTCGTTTTTCTTGCTTTTTTCGGACAAACCTCGATAAAATAAGGAAAATTAAGGGAAAAAAAGAGGATAAAAATTGATATTTCGCTAAAATTATTCGTTTTTCTTGCTTTTTTCGGTTAAATCTCGATAAAATAAGGAAAATTAAGGGAATAAAAGAGGATTAAAATTGATATTTCGCTATAATTATTCGTTTTTCTTGCTTTTTTCGGACAAACCTCGATAAAATAAGGAAAATTAAGGGAAAAAAAGAGGAAAAAAAAAGAAATTTCGCTAAAATTATTCGTTTTTCTAGCTTTTTTCGGTCAAATCTCGATAAAATAAGGAAAATTAAGGGAAAAAAGAGGAAAAAAGAGAAATTTCGCTAAAATTATTCGTTTTTCTTGCTTTTTTCGGTCAAATCTCGATAAAATAAGGAAAATTAAGGGTAAAAAAGAGGAAAAAAATTGAAATTTCGCAAAAATTATTCGTTTTTGTTGCTTTTTTCGGTCAAATCTCGATTAAATAAGGAAAATAAAGGGAAAAAAAGAGGAAAAAAATTGAAATTTCGCTAAAATTATTCGTTTTTCTTGCTTTTTTCGGACAAACCACGATAAAATAACGAAAATTAAGGGTTAAAAAGAGGATAAAAATTGAAATTTAGCTAAAATTATTCGTTTTTCTTGCTTTTTTCGCTCAAATCTCGTTAAATGAGGAGAATGAAGGAAAAGATGAGGAAAAAAATTGAAATTTCTCTAAAATTATTCGATTTTCTTGCTTTTTTCGGTCAAATCTCGATAAAATAAGGAAATTTAAGGGAAAAAAAGAGGAAAAAACTTGAAATTTCGCAAAAATTATTCGTTTTTCTTTCTTTTTTCGGACAAACCTCGATAAAATAAGGAAAATTAAGGGAAAAAAGAGGAAAAAAATTGAAATTTCGCTAAAATTATTCGTTTTTCTAGCTTTTTTCGGTCAAATCTCGATAAAATAAGGAAAATTAAGGGAAAAAAGAGGAAAAAAGAGAAATTTCGCTAAAATTATTCGTTTTTCTTGCTTTTTTCGGTTAAATCTCGATAAAATAAGGAAAAAAAAGGAGAAAAAAGAGGATAAAAATTGAAATTTAGCTAAAATTATTCGTTTTTCTTGCTTTTTTCGGTCAAATCTGGATAAAATAAGGAAAATTAAGGGAAAAAAAGAGGATAAAAATTGATATTTCGCTAAAATTATTCGTTTTTCTTGCTTTTTTCGGTCAAATCTCGATAAAATAAGGAAAATTAAGGGATAAAAGAGGAAAAAAATAGAAATTTCGCTAAAATTATTCGTTTTTCTTGCTTTTTTCGGTCAAATCTCGATAAAATAAGGAAAATTAAGGGTAAAAAAGAGGAAAAAAATTGAAATTTCGCTAAAATTATTCGTTTTTCTTGCTTTTTTCGGTCAAATCTCGATAAAATGAGGAAAATTAAGGGAAAAAAAGAGGATAAAAATTGATATTTCGCTAAAATTATTCGTTTTTCTTGCTTTTTTCGGTCAAATCTCGATAAAATAAGGAAAATTAAGGGATAAAAGAGGAAAAAAATAGAAATTTCGCTAAAATTATTCGTTTTTCTTGCTTTTTTCGGTCAAATCTCGATAAAATAAGGAAAATTAAGGGTAAAAAAGAGGAAAAAAATTGAAATTTCGCTAAAATTATTCGTTTTTCTTGCTTTTTTCGGTCAAATCTCGATAGAATGAGGAAAATTAAGGGAAAAAACGAGGATAAAAATTGATATTTCGCTAAAATTATTCGTTTTTCTTGCTTTTTTCGGTCAAATATCGATAAAATAAGGAAAATTAAGGGAAAAAAGAGGATAAAAATTGATATTTCGCTAAAATTATTCGTTTTTCTTGCTTTTTTCGGTTAAATCTCGATAAAATAAGGAAAATTAAGGGAAAAAAAGAGGAAAAAAATTGAAATTTCGCTAAAATTATTCGTTTTTCTAGCTTTTTTCGGTCAAATCTCGATAAAATAAGGAAAATTAAGGGAAAAAAGTGGAAAAAAATAGAAATTTCGCTAAAATTATTCGTTTTTCTTCCTTTTTTCGTTCAAATCTCGATAAAATAAGGAAAATTAAGGGTAAAAAAGAGGAAAAAAATTGAAATTTCGCAAAAATTATTCGTTTTTCTTGCTTTTTTCGGTCAAATCTCGATAAAATAAGGAAAATAAAGGGAAAAAAAGAGGAAAAAAATTGAAATTTCGCTAAAATTATTCGTTTTTCTTGCTTTTTTCGGTCAAATCTCGATAAAATAAGGAAAATTAAGGGTAAAAAAGAGGAAAAAAATTGAAATTTCGCTAAAATTATTCGTTTTTCTTGCTTTTTTCGGTCAAATCTCGATAAAATGAGGAAAATTAAGGGAAAAAAAGAGGAAAAAAATAGAAATTTCGCTAAAATTATTCGTTTTTCTTGCTTTTTTCGGTCAAATTTCGATAAAATAAGGAAAATTAAGGGAAAAAAGTGGAAAAAAATAGAAATTTCGCTAAAATTATTCGTTTTTCTTGCTTTTTTCGGTCAGATCTCGATAAAATAAGGAAAATTAAGGGTAAAAAAGATGATAAAAATTGATATTTAGCTAAAATTATTCGTTTTTCTTGCTTTTTTCGGTCAAATCTCGATAAAATAAGGAAAATTAAGGGTAAAAAAGAGGAAAAAAATTGATATTTCGCTAAAATTATTCGTTTTTCTTGCTTTTTTCGGTCAAATCTCGATAAAATAAGGAAAATTAAGGGTAAAAAAGAGGAAAAAAATTGAAATTTCGCTAAAATTATTCGTTTTTCTTGCTTTTTTCGTTCAAATCTCGATATAATAAGGAAAATTAAGGGAAAAAAGAGGAAAAAAATAGAAATTTCGCTAAAATTATTCGTTTTTCTTGCTTTTTTCGGTCAAATCTCGATAAAATAAGGAAAATTAAGGGAAAAAAAGAGGAAAAAAATTGAAATTTCGCTAAAATTATTCGTTTTTCTTGCTTTTTTCGGTCAAATCTCGATAAAATGAGGAAAATTAAGGGAAAAAACGAGGATAAAAATTGATATTTCGCTAAAATTATTCGTTTTTCTTGCTTTTTTCGGTCAAATCTCGATAAAATGTGAAAAATTAAGGGAAAAAAAGACTAAAAAAATTGAAATTTCGCTAAAATTATTCGTTTTTCTTGCTTTTTTCGGACAAACCTCGATAAAATAAGGAAAATTAAGCGTAAAAAAGAGGAAAAAAATTGAAATTTCGCTAAAATTATTCGTTTTTCTAGCTTTTTTCGGTCAAATCTCGATAAAATAAGGAAAATTAAGGGTAAAAAAGAGGAAAAAAATTGAAATTTCGCAAAAATTATTCGTTTTTCTTGCTTTTTGCGGTCAAATCTCGATAAAATAAGGAAAATTAACGGTAAAAAAAGAGGAAAAAAATAGAAATTTCGCTAAAATTATTCGTTTTTCTTGCTTTTTTTCGGTCAAATCTCGATAAAATAAGGAAAATTAAGGGTAAAAAAGAGGAAAAAAATTGAAATTTCGCTAAAATTATTCGTTTTTCTTGCTTTTTTCGGTCAAATCTCGATAAAATAAGGAAAATTAAGGGAAAAAAAGAGGATAAAAATTGATATTTCGCTAAAATTATTCGTTTTTCTTGCTTTTTTCGGTCAAATCTCGATAAAATAAGGAAAATTAAGGGTAAAAAAGAGGAAAAAATTGAAATTTCGCTAAAATTATTCGTTTTTCTTGCTTTTTTCGGACAAACCTCGATAAAATAAGGAAAATTAAGGGAAAAAAGAGGAAAAAAATTGAAATTTCGCTAAAATTATTCGTTTTTCTTGCTTTTTTCGGTCAAATCTCGATAAAATAAGGAAAATTAAGGGAAAAAAAGAGGATAAAAATTGATATTTCGCTAAAATTATTCGTTTTTCTTGCTTTTTTCGGTCAAATCTCGATAAAATGAGGAAAATTAAGGGAAAAAAGAGGAAAAAAATAGAAATTTCGCTAAAATTATTCGTTTTTCTTGCTTTTTTCGGTCAAATATCGATAAAATAAGGAAAATCAAGGGAAAAAAGATGATAAAAATTGATATTTAGCTAAAATTATTCGTTTTTCTTGCTTTTTTCGGTCAAATCTCGATAAAATGTGGAAAATTAAGGGAAAAAAAGAATAAAAAAATTGAAATTTCGCTAAAATTATTCGTTTTTCTTGCTTTTTTCGGTCAAATCTCGATAAAATAAGGAAAATTAAGGGAAAAAAAGAGGAAAAAAATTGAAATTTCGCTAAAATTATTCGTTTTTCTTGCTTTTTTTCGGTCAAATATCGATAAAATAAGGAAAATTAAGGGATTAAAAGACGATAAAAATTGATATTTCGCTAAAATTATTCGTTTTTCTTGCTTTTTTCGGACAAATCTCGATAAAATAAGGAAAATTAAGGGAAAAAAGAGGAAAAAAATTGAAATTTCGCTAAAATTTATTCGTTTTTCTTGCTTTTTTCGGACAAACCTCGATAAAATAAGGAAAATTAATGGGGAAAAAAAGAGGAAAAAAATTGAAATTTCGCTAAAATTATTCGTTTTTCTAGCTTTTTTCGGTCAAATCTCAATAAAATAAGGAAAATTAAGGGAAAAAAGAGGATAAAAATTGATATTTTGCTAAAATTATTCGTTTTTCTTGCTTTTTTCGGTCAAATCTCGATAAAATAAGGAAAATTAAGGGAATAAAAGAGGATAAAAATTGATATTTCGCTAAAATTATTCGTTTTTCTTGCGTTTTTCGGACAAACCTCGATAAAATAAAGAAAATTAAGGGAAAAAAAGAGGATAAAAATTGAAATTTCGCTAAAATTATTCGTTTTTCTTGCTTTTTTCGGTCAAATCTCGATAAAATAAGGAAAATTAAGGGTAAAAAAGAGGAAAAAATTGAAATTTCGCTAAAATTATTCGTTTTTCTTGCTTTTTTCGGACAAACCTCGATAAAATAAGGAAAATTAAGGGAAAAAAAGAGGATAAAAATTGAAATTTCGCTAAAATTATTCGTTTTTCTTGCTTTTTTCGGTCAAATCTCGATAAAATAAGGAAAATTAAGGGTAAAAAAGAGGAAAAAAATTGAAATTTCGCTAAAATTATTCGTTTTTCTTGCTTTTTTCGGTCAAATCTCGATAAAATGAGGAAAATTAAGGGAAAAAAGAGGAAAAAAATAGAAATTTCGCTAAAATTATTCGTTTTTCTTGCTTTTTTCGGTCAAATATCGATAAAATAAGGAAAATTAAGGGAATAAAAGAGGATAAAAATTGATATTTCGCTAAAATTATTCGTTTTTCTTGCTTTTTTCGGACAAACCTCGATAAAATAAGGAAAATTAAGGGAAAAAAAGAGGAAAAAAATTGAAATTTCGCTAAAATTATTCGTTTTTCTAGTTTTTTTTCGGTCAAATCTCGATAAAATAAGGAAAATTAAGGGAAAAAAGAGGAAAAAAATTGAAATTTCGCTAAAATTATTCGTTTTTCTTGCTTTTTTCGGTCAAATCTCGATAAAATAAGGAAAATTAAGGGAAAAAGAGGAAAAAAATAGAAATTGCGCTAAAATTATTCGTTTTTCTTGCTTTTTTCGGTCAAATCTCGATAAAATAAGGAAAATTAAGGGTAAAAAAGAGGAAAAAAATTGAAATTTCGCTAAAATTATTCGTTTTTCTTGCTTTTTTCGGTCAAATCTCGATAAAATAAGGAAAATTAAGGGTAAAAAAGTGGAAAAAAATTGAAATTTCGCTCAAATTATTCGTTATTCTTGCTTTTTTCGGTCAAATCTCGATAAAATAAGGAAAATTAAGGGAAAAAAAGAGGAAAAAAAATAGAAATTTCGCTAAAATTATTCGTTTTTCTTGCTTTTTTCGGTCAAATCTCGATAAAATAAGGAAAATTAAGGGAAAAAAGAGGAAAAAAATAGAAATTTCGCTAAAATTATTCGTTTTTCTTGCTTTTTTCGGTCAAATCTCGATAAAATAAGGAAAATTAAGGGTAAAAAAGAGGAAAAAAATTGAAATTTCGCTAAAATTATTCGTTTTTCTTGCTTTTTTTCGGTCAAATCTCGATAAAATAAGGAAAATTAAGGGAAAAAAAGAGGATAAAAATTGATATTTCGCTAAAATTATTCGTTTTTCTTGCTTTTTTCGGTCAAATCTCGATAAAATAACGAAAATTAAGGGTAAAAAAGAGGAAAAAATTGAAATTTCGCTAAAATTATTCGTTTTTCTTGCTTTTTTCGGACAAACCTCGATAAAATAAGGAATATTAAGGGAAAAAAAGCGGAAAAAAATTGAAATTTCGCTAAAATTATTCGTTTTTCTTGCTTTTTTCGGTCAAATCTCGATAAAATAAGGAAAATTAAGGGAAAAAAGAGGATAAAAATTGATATTTTGCTAAAATTATTCGTTTTTCTTACTTTTTTCGGTCAAATCTCGATAAAATAAGGAAAATTAAGGGTAAAAAAGAGGTAAAAAATTGAAATTTCGCTAAAATTATTCGTTTTTCTTGCTTTTTTCGGTCAAATCTCGATAAAATAAGGAAAATTAAGGGAAAAAAAGAGGATAAAAATTGATATTTCGCTAAAATTATTCGTTTTTCTTGCTTTTTTCGGTCAAATCTCGATAAAATGAGGAAAATTAAGGGAAAAAAGAGGAAAAAAATAGAAATTTCGCTAAAATTATTCGTTTTTCTTGCTTTTTTCGGTCAAATATCGATAAAATAAGGAAAATCAAGGGAAAAAAGATGATAAAAATTGATATTTAGCTAAAATTATTCGTTTTTCTTGCTTTTTTCGGTCAAATCTCGATAAAATGTGGAAAATTAAGGGAAAAAAAGACTAAAAAAATTGAAATTTCGCTAAAATTATTCGTTTTTCTTGCTTTTTTCGGTCAAATCTCGATAAAATAAGGAAAATTAAGGGAAAAAAAGAGGAAAAAAATTGAAATTTCGCTAAAATTATTCGTTTATCTTGCTTTTTTCGGTCAAATATCGATAAAATAAGGAAAATTAAGGGATTAAAAGACGATAAAAATTGATATTTCGCTAAAATTATTCGTTTTTCTTGCTTTTTTCGGACAAATCTCGATAAAATAAGGAAAATTAAGGGAAAAAAGAGGAAAAAAATTGAAATTTCGCTAAAATTATTCGTTTTTCTTGCTTTTTTCGGACAAACCTCGATTAAATAAGGAAAATTAATGGGGAAAAAAAGAGGAAAAAAATTGAAATTTCGCTAAAATTATTCGTTTTTCTAGCTTTTTTCGGTCAAATCTCAATAAAATAAGGAAAATTAAGGGAAAAAAAGAGGATATAAATTGATATTTTGCTAAAATTATTCGTTTTTCTTGCTTTTTTCGGTCAAATCTCGATAAAATAAGGAAAATTAAATGAAAAAAAGAGGAGAAAAATTGAAATTTCGCCAAAATTATTCGTTTTACTTGCTTTTTTCGGTCAAATCTCGATAAAATAAGGAAAATTAAGGGAATAAAAGAGGATAAAAATTGATATTTCGCTAAAATTATTCGTTTTTCTTGCTTTTTTCGGACAAACCTCGATAAAATAAGGAAAATTAAGGGAAAAAAAGAGGAAAGAAATTGAAATTTCGCTAAAATTATTCGTTTTTCTTGCTTTTTTCGGTGAAATCTCGATAAAATAAGGAAAATTAAATGAAAAAAAGAGGAAAAAAATTGAAATTTCGCTAAAATTATTCGTTTTTCTTGCTTTTTTCGGTCAAATCTCGATAAAATCAGGAAAATTAAGGGTAAAATAGAGGAAAAAAATTGAAATTTCGCTCAAATTATTCGTTTTTCTTGCTTTTTTCGCTCAAATCTCGATAAAATAAGGAAAATTAAGGGAAAAAAAGAGGAAAAAAATAGAAATTTCGCTAAAATTATTCGTTTTTCTTGCTTTTTTCGGTCAAATCTCGATAAAATAAGGAAAATTAAGGGAAAAAAGTGGAAAAAAATAGAAATTTCGCTAAAATTATTCGTTTTTCTTGCTTTTTTCGGTCAAATCTCGATAAAATAAGGAAAATTAAGGGAAAAAAGAGGAAAAAAATAGAAATTTCGCTAAAATTATTCGTTTTTCTTGCTTTTTTCGGTCAAATCTCGATAAAATAAGGAAAATTAAGGGTAAAAAAGAGGAAAAAAAACTGAAATTTCGCTAAAATTATTTGTTTTTCTTGCTTTTTTCGGTCAAATCTCGATAAAATGAGGAAAATTTAGGGTAAAAAAGAGGAAAAAAATTAAAATTTCGCTAAAATTATTCGTTTTTCATGCTTTTTTCGGTCAAATCTCGATAAAATGAGGAAAATTAAGGGAAAAAACGAGGATAAAAATTGATATTTTGCTAAAATTATTCGTTTTTCTTGCTTTTTTCGGACAAACCTCGATAAAATAAGGAAAATTAAGGGAAAAAAAGAGGAAAAAACTTGAAATTTCGCAAAAATTATTCGTTTTTCTTGCTTTTTTCGGACAAACCTCGATAAAATAAGGAAAATTAAGGGAAAAAAAGAGGAAAAAAATTGAAATTTCGCTAAAATTATTCGTTTTTCTAGCTTTTTTCGGTCAAATCTCAATAAAATAAGGAAAAT
This sequence comes from Sympetrum striolatum, assembly GCA_947579665.1. Classification (NCBI taxonomy): domain Eukaryota; kingdom Metazoa; phylum Arthropoda; class Insecta; order Odonata; family Libellulidae; genus Sympetrum; species Sympetrum striolatum. The sequence goes on from CANPUZ010000390.1 coordinate 11,295, forward strand.
TAAGGGAAAAAAGAGGATAAAAATTGATACTTTGCTAAAATTATTCGTTTTTCTTACTTTTTTCGGTCAAATCTCGATAAAATAAGGAAAATTAAGGGTAAAAAAGAAGAAAAAAATTGAAATTTCGCTAAAATTATTCGTTTTTCTTGCTTTTTTCGGTCAAATCTCGATAAAATAAGGAAAATTAAGGGAAAAAAAGAGGATAAAAGTTTATTATTCGCTAAAATTATTCGTTTTTCTTGCTTTTTTCGGTCAAATCTCGATAAAATAAGGAAAATTAAGGGAAAAAAGAGGAAAAAAATAGAAATTTCGCTAAAATTATTCGTTTTTCTTGCTTTTTTCGGTCAAATCTCGATAAAATAAGGAAAATTAAGGGTAAAAAAGAGGAAAAAAATTGATATTTCGCTAAAATTATTCGTTTTTCTTGCTTTTTTCGGTCAAATCTCGATAAAATAAGGAAAATTAAGGGAAAAAAAGAGGATAAAAATTGATATTTCGCTAAAATTATTCGTTTTTCTTGCTTTTTTCGGTCAAATCTCGATAAAATAAGGAAAATTAAGGGAATAAAAGAGGATTAAAATTGATATTTCGCTAAAATTATTCGTTTTTTTTGCTTTTTTCGGACAAACCTCCATAAAATAATGAAAACTAAGGGAAAAAAAGAGGAAAAAAATTGAAATTTTGCTAAAATTATTCGTTTTTCTAGCTTTTTTCGGTCAAATCTCGATAAAATAAGGAAAATTAAGGGAAAAAAGAGGAAAAAAATAGAAATTTCGCTAAAATTATTCGTTTTTCTTGCTTTTTTCGGTCAAATCTCGATAAAATAAGGAAAATTAAGGGTAAAAAAGAGGAAAAAAATTGAAATTTCGCTAAAATTATTCGTTTTTCTTGCTTTTTTCTGTCAAATCTCGATAAAATAAGGAAAATTAATAAAAAAAAGAGGAAAAAAATTGAAATTTCGCTAAAATTATTCGTTTTTCTTGCTTTTTTCGGTCAAATCTCGATAAAATAAGGAAAATTAAGGGAATAAAAGAGGATAAAAATTGATATTTCGCTAAAATTATTCGTTTTTCTTGCTTTTTTCGGACAAACCTCGATAAAATAAGGAAAATTAAGGGAAAAAAAGAGGAAAAAAATTGAAATTTCGCTAAAATTATTCGTTTTTCTAGCTTTTTTCGGTCAAATCTCGATAAAATAAGGAAATTTAAGGGAAAAAAGAGGAAAAAAATTGAAATTTCGCTAAAATTATTCGTTTTTCTTGCTTTTTTCGGTCAAATCTCGATAAAATAAGGAAAATTAAGGGAAAAAGAGGAAAAAAATAGAAATTTCGATAAAATTATTCGTTTTTCTTGCTTTTTTCGGTCAAATCTCGATAAAATAAGGAAAATTAAGGGTAAAAAAGAGGAAAAAAATTGAAATTTCGCTAAAATTATTCGTTTTTCTTGCTTTTTTCGGTCAAATCTCAATAAAATAAGGAAAATTAAGGGAAAAAAAGTGGAAAAAAATTGAAATTTCGCTCAAATTATTCGTTATTCTTGCTTTTTTCGGTCAAATCTCGATAAAATAAGGAAAATTAAGGGAAAAAAAGAGGAAAAAAATAGAAATTTCGCTAATATTATTCGTTTTTTTTTGCTTTTTTCGGTCAAATCTCGATAAAATAAGGAAAATTAAGGAAAAAAGAGGAAAAAAATAGAAATTTCGCTAAAATTATTCGTTTTTCTTGCTTTTTTCGGTCAAATCTCGATAAAATAAGGAAAATTAAGGGTAAAAAAGAGGAAAAAAATTGAAATTTCGCTAAAATTATTCGTTTTTCTTGCTTTTTTCGGTAAAATCTCGATAAAATAAGGAAAATTAAGGGAAAAAAAGAGGATAAAAATTGATATTTCGCTAAAATTATTCGTTTTTCTTGCTTTTTTCGGACAAACCTCGATAAAATAAGGAAAATTAAGGGAAAAAGAGAGGAAAAAAATTGAAATTTCGCTAAAATTATTCGTTTTTCTTGCTTTTTTCGGTCAAATCTCGATAAAATAAGGAAAATTAAGGGAAAAAAGACTATAAAAATTGATATTTTGCTAAAATTATTCGTTTTTCTTACTTTTTTCGGTCAAATCTCGATAAAATAAGGAAAATTAAGGGAAAAAAAGAGGATAAAAATTGATATTTCGCTAAAATTATTCGTTTTTTTTGCTTTTTTCGGTCAAATCTCGATAAAATGTGGAAAATTAAGGGAAAAAGGAGGAAAAAAGTAGAAATTTCTCTAAAATTATTCGTTTTTCTTGCTTTTTTCGGTCAAATATCGATAAAATAAGGAAAATCAAGGGAAAAAAGATGATAAAAATTGATATTTAGCTAAAATTATTCGTTTTTCTTGCTTTTTTCGGTCAAATCTCGATAAAATGTGGATAATTAAGGGAAAAAAAGACTAAAAAAATTGAAATTTCGCTAAAATTATTCGTTTTTCTTGCTTTTTTCGGTCAAATCTCGATAAAATAAGGAAAATTAAGGGAAAAAAAGAGGAAAAAAATTGAAATTTCGCTAAAATTATTCGTTTTTCTTGCTTTTTTCGGTCAAATCTCGATAAAATAAGGAAAATTAAGGGATTAAAAGAGGATAAAAAATGAAATTTCGCTAAAATTATTCGTTTTTCTTGCTTTTTTCGGACAAATCTCGATAAAATAAGGAAAATTAAGGGAAAAAAGAGGAAAAAAATTGAAATTTCGCTAAAATTATTCGTTTTTCTTGCTTTTTTCGGACAAACCTCGATAAAATAAGGAAAATTAATGGGGAAAAAAAGAGGAAAAAAATTGAAATTTCGCTAAAATTATTCGTTTTTCTTGATTTTTTCGGACAAACCTCGATAAAATAAGGAAAATTAAGGGAAAAAAAGAGGAAAGAAATTGATATTTCGCTAAAATTATTCGTTTTTCTTGATTTTTTCGGACAAACCTCGATAAAATAAGGAAAATTAAGGGAAAAAAAGAGGAAAAAAATTGAAATTTCGCTAAAATTATTCGTTTTTCTTGATTTTTTCGGACAAACCTCGATAAAATAAGGAAAATTAAGGGAATAAAAGAGGATAAAAATTGATATTTCGCTAAAATTATTCGTTTTTCTTGCTTTTTTCGGACAAACCTCGATAAAATAAGGAAAATTAAGGGAAAAAAAGAGGAAAGAAATTGATATTTCGCTAAAATTATTCGTTTTTCTTGATTTTTTCGGTCAAATCTCGATAAAATAAGGAAAATTAAATGAAAAAAATTGAAATTTCGCTAAAATTATTCGTTTTACTTGCTTTTTTCGGTCAAATCTCGATAAAATAAGGAAAATTAAGGGAATAAAAGAGGAAAAAAATTGATATTTCGCTAAAATTATTCGTTTTTCTTCCTTTTTTCGGTCAAATCTCGATAAAATAAGGAAAATTAAGGGTAAAAAAGAGGAAAAAAATTGAAATTTCGCTCAAATTATTCGTTTTTCTTGCTTTTTTCGCTCAAATCTCGATAAAATAAGGAAAATTAAGGGAAAAAAAGAGGAAAAAACTTGAAATTTTGCAAAAATTATTCGTTTTTCTTGCTTTTTTCGGTCAAATCTCGATTAAATAAGGAAAATAAAGGGAAAAAAAGAGGAAAAAAATTGAAATTTCGCTAAAATTATTCGTTTTTCTTGCTTGTTTCGGTCAAATCTCGATAAAATAAGGAAAATTAAGGGAAAAAAAGAGGATAAAAATTGATATTTCGCTAAAATTATTCGTTTTTCTTGCTTTTTTCGGTCAAATCTCGATAAAATAAGGAAAATTAAGGGAAAAAGAGGAAAAAAATAGAAATTTCGATAAAATTATTCGTTTTTCTTGCTTTTTTCGGTCAAATCTCGATAAAATAAGGAAAATTAAGGGTAAAAAAGAGGAAAAAAATTGAAATTTCGCTAAAATTATTCGTTTTTCTTGCTTTTTTCGGTCAAATCTCAATAAAATAAGGAAAATTAAGGGAAAAAAAGTGGAAAAAAATTGAAATTTCGCTCAAATTATTCGTTATTCTTGCTTTTTTCGGTCAAATCTCGATAAAATAAGGAAAATTAAGGGAAAAAAAGAGGAAAAAAATAGAAATTTCGCTAATATTATTCGTTTTTTTTTTGCTTTTTTCGGTCAAATCTCGATAAAATAAGGAAAATTAAGGAAAAAAGAGGAAAAAAATAGAAATTTCGCTAAAATTATTCGTTTTTCTTGCTTTTTTCGGTCAAATCTCGATAAAATAAGGAAAATTAAGGGTAAAAAAGAGGAAAAAAATTGAAATTTCGCTAAAATTATTCGTTTTTCTTGCTTTTTTCGGTAAAATCTCGATAAAATAAGGAAAATTAAGGGAAAAAAAGAGGATAAAAATTGATATTTCGCTAAAATTATTCGTTTTTCTTGCTTTTTTCGGACAAACCTCGATAAAATAAGGAAAATTAAGGGAAAAAGAGAGGAAAAAAATTGAAATTTCGCTAAAATTATTCGTTTTTCTTGCTTTTTTCGGTCAAATCTCGATAAAATAAGGAAAATTAAGGGAAAAAAGACTATAAAAATTGATATTTTGCTAAAATTATTCGTTTTTCTTACTTTTTTCGGTCAAATCTCGATAAAATAAGGAAAATTAAGGGAAAAAAAGAGGATAAAAATTGATATTTCGCTAAAATTATTCGTTTTTTTTGCTTTTTTCGGTCAAATCTCGATAAAATGTGGAAAATTAAGGGAAAAAGGAGGAAAAAAGTAGAAATTTCTCTAAAATTATTCGTTTTTCTTGCTTTTTTCGGTCAAATATCGATAAAATAAGGAAAATCAAGGGAAAAAAGATGATAAAAATTGATATTTAGCTAAAATTATTCGTTTTTCTTGCTTTTTTCGGTCAAATCTCGATAAAATGTGGATAATTAAGGGAAAAAAAGACTAAAAAAATTGAAATTTCGCTAAAATTATTCGTTTTTCTTGCTTTTTTCGGTCAAATCTCGATAAAATAAGGAAAATTAAGGGAAAAAAAGAGGAAAAAAATTGAAATTTCGCTAAAATTATTCGTTTTTCTTGCTTTTTTCGGTCAAATCTCGATAAAATAAGGAAAATTAAGGGATTAAAAGAGGATAAAAAATGAAATTTCGCTAAAATTATTCGTTTTTCTTGCTTTTTTCGGACAAATCTCGATAAAATAAGGAAAATTAAGGGAAAAAAGAGGAAAAAAATTGAAATTTCGCTAAAATTATTCGTTTTTCTTGCTTTTTTCGGACAAACCTCGATAAAATAAGGAAAATTAATGGGGAAAAAAAGAGGAAAAAAATTGAAATTTCGCTAAAATTATTCGTTTTTCTAGCTTTTTTCGGTCAAATCTCAATAAAATAAGGAAAATTAAGGGAAAAAAGAGGATAAAAATTGATATTTTGCTAAAATTATTCGTTTTTCTTGCTTTTTTCGGTCAAATCTCGATAAAATAAGGAAAATTAATGGAAAAAAAGAGGAAAAAAATTGAAATTTCGCTAAAATTATTCGTTTTACTTGCTTTTTTCGGTCAAATCTCGATAAAATAAGGAAAATTAAGGGAATAAAAGAGGATAAAAATTGATATTTCGCTAAAATTATTCGTTTTTCTTGCTTTTTTCGGACAAACCTCGATAAAATAAGGAAAATTAAGGGAAAAAAAGAGGAATGAAATTGATATTTCGCTAAAATTATTCGTTTTTCTTGATTTTTTCGGTCAAATCTCGATAAAATAAGGAAAATTAAATGAAAAAAATTGAAATTTCGCTAAAATTATTCGTTTTACTTGCTTTTTTTCGGTCAAATCTCGATAAAATAAGGAAAATTAAGGGAATAAAAGAGGAAAAAAATTGATATTTCGCTAAAATTATTCGTTTTTCTTACTTTTTTCGGTCAAATCTCGATAAAATAAGGAAAATTAAGGGAAAAAAAGAGGATAAAAATTGATATTTCGCTAAAATTATTCGTTTTTTTTGCTTTTTTCGGTCAAATCTCGATAAAATGTGGAAAATTAAGGGAAAAAGGAGGAAAAAAGTAGAAATTTCTCTAAAATTATTCGTTTTTCTTGCTTTTTTCGGTCAAATATCGATAAAATAAGGAAAATCAAGGGAAAAAAGATGATAAAAATTGATATTTTGCTAAAATTATTCGTTTTTCTTGCTTTTTTCGGTCAAATCTCGATAAAATGTGGATAATTAAGGGAAAAAAAGACTAAAAAAATTGAAATTTCGCTAAAATTATTCGTTTTTCTTGCTTTTTTCGGTTAAATCTCGATAAAATAAGGAAAATTAAGGGAAAAAAAGAGGAAAAAAATTGAAATTTCGCTAAAATTATTCGTTTTTCTTGCTTTTTTCGGTCAAATCTCGATAAAATAAGGAAAATTAAGGGATTAAAAGAGGATAAAAAATGAAATTTCGCTAAAATTATTCGTTTTTCTTGCTTTTTTCGGACAAATCTCGATAAAATAAGGAAAATTAAGGGAAAAAAGAGGAAAAAAATTGAAATTTCGCTAAAATTATTCGTTTTTCTTGCTTTTTTCGGACAAACCTCGATAAAATAAGGAAAATTAATGGGGAAAAAAAGAGGAAAAAAATTGAAATTTCGCTAAAATTATTCGTTTTTCTAGCTTTTTTCGGTCAAATCTCAATAAAATAAGGAAAATTAAGGGAAAAAAGAGGATAAAAATTGATATTTTGCTAAAATTATTCGTTTTTCTTGCTTTTTTCGGTCAAATCTCGATAAAATAAGGAAAATTAATGGAAAAAAAGAGGAAAAAAATTGAAATTTCGCTAAAATTATTCGTTTTACTTGCTTTTTTCGGTCAAATCTCGATAAAATAAGGAAAATTAAGGGAATAAAAGAGGATAAAAATTGATATTTCGCTAAAATTATTCGTTTTTCTTGCTTTTTTCGGACAAACCTCGATAAAATAAGGAAAATTAAGGGAAAAAAAGAGGAAAGAAATTGATATTTCGCTAAAATTATTCGTTTTTCTTGATTTTTTCGGTCAAATCTCGATAAAATAAGGAAAATTAAATGAAAAAAATTGAAATTTCGCTAAAATTATTCGTTTTACTTGCTTTTTTCGGTCAAATCTCGATAAAATAAGGAAAATTAAGGGAATAAAAGAGGAAAAAAATTGATATTTCGCTAAAATTATTCGTTTTTCTTCCTTTTTTCGGTCAAATCTCGATAAAATAAGGAAAATTAAGGGTAAAAAAGAGGAAAAAAATTGAAATTTCGCTCAAATTATTCGTTTTTCTTGCTTTTTTCGCTCAAATCTCGATAAAATAAGGAAAATTAAGGGAAAAAAAGAGGAAAAAACTTGAAATTTTGCAAAAATTATTCGTTTTTCTTGCTTTTTTCGGTCAAATCTCGATTAAATAAGGAAAATAAAGGGAAAAAAAGAGGAAAAAAATTGAAATTTCGCTAAAATTATTCGTTTTTCTTGCTTTTTTCGGTCAAATCTCGATAAAATAAGGAAAATTAAGGGAAAAAAAGAGGATAAAAATTGATATTTCGCTAAAATTATTCGTTTTTCTTCCTTTTTTCGGTCAAATCTCGATAAAATAAGGAAAATTAAGGGTAAAAAAGAGGAAAAAAATTGAAATTTCGCTCAAATTATTCGTTTTTCTTGCTTTTTTCGCTCAAATCTCGATAAAATAAGGAAAATTAAGGGAAAAAAAGAGGAAAAAACTTGAAATTTTGCAAAAATTATTCGTTTTTCTTGCTTTTTTCGGTCAAATCTCGATAAAATAAGGAAAATTAAGGGAAAAAAAGAGGAAAAAAATTGAAATTTCGCTAAAATTATTCGTTTTTCTTGCTTTTTTCGGTCAAATCTCGATAAAATAAGGAAAATTAAGGGATTAAAAGAGGATAAAAAATGAAATTTCGCTAAAATTATTCGTTTTTCTTGCTTTTTTCGGTCAAATCTCGATAAAATAAGGAAAATTAAGGGAAAAAAGAGGAAAAAAATTGAAATTTCGCTAAAATTATTCGTTTTTCTTGCTTTTTTCGGACAAACCTCGATAAAATAAGGAAAATTAATGGGGAAAAAAAGAGGAAAAAAATTGAAATTTCGCTAAAATTATTCGTTTTTCTAGCTTTTTTCGGTCAAATCTCAATAAAATAAGGAAAATTAAGGGAAAAAAGAGGATAAAAATTGATATTTTGCTAAAATTATTCGTTTTTCTTGCTTTTTTCGGTCAAATCTCGATAAAATAAGGAAAATTAATGGAAAAAAAGAGGAAAAAAATTGAAATTTCGCTAAAATTATTCGTTTTACTTGCTTTTTTCGGTCAAATCTCGATAAAATAAGGAAAATTAAGGGAATAAAAGAGGATAAAAATTGATATTTCGCTAAAATTATTCGTTTTTCTTGCTTTTTTCGGACAAACCTCGATAAAATAAGGAAAATTAAGGGAAAAAAAGAGGAAAGAAATTGATATTTCGCTAAAATTATTCGTTTTTCTTGATTTTTTCGGTCAAATCTCGATAAAATAAGGAAAATTAAATGAAAAAAATTGAAATTTCGCTAAAATTATTCGTTTTACTTGCTTTTTTCGGTCAAATCTCGATAAAATAAGGAAAATTAAGGGAATAAAAGAGGAAAAAAATTGATATTTCGCTAAAATTATTCGTTTTTCTTACTTTTTTCGGTCAAATCTCGATAAAATAAGGAAAATTAAGGGAAAAAAAGAGGATAAAAATTGATATTTCGCTAAAATTATTCGTTTTTTTTGCTTTTTTCGGTCAAATCTCGATAAAATGTGGAAAATTAAGGGAAAAAGGAGGAAAAAAGTAGAAATTTCTCTAAAATTATTCGTTTTTCTTGCTTTTTTCGGTCAAATATCGATAAAATAAGGAAAATCAAGGGAAAAAAGATGATAAAAATTGATATTTTGCTAAAATTATTCGTTTTTCTTGCTTTTTTCGGTCAAATCTCGATAAAATGTGGATAATTAAGGGAAAAAAAGACTAAAAAAATTGAAATTTCGCTAAAATTATTCGTTTTTCTTGCTTTTTTCGGTCAAATCTCGATAAAATAAGGAAAATTAAGGGAAAAAAAGAGGAAAAAAATTGAAATTTCGCTAAAATTATTCGTTTTTCTTGCTTTTTTCGGTCAAATCTCGATAAAATAAGGAAAATTAAGGGATTAAAAGAGGATAAAAAATGAAATTTCGCTAAAATTATTCGTTTTTCTTGCTTTTTTCGGACAAATCTCGATAAAATAAGGAAAATTAAGGGAAAAAAGAGGAAAAAAATTGAAATTTCGCTAAAATTATTCGTTTTTCTTGCTTTTTTCGGACAAACCTCGATAAAATAAGGAAAATTAATGGGGAAAAAAAGAGGAAAAAAATTGAAATTTCGCTAAAATTATTCGTTTTTCTAGCTTTTTTCGGTCAAATCTCAATAAAATAAGGAAAATTAAGGGAAAAAAGAGGATAAAAATTGATATTTTGCTAAAATTATTCGTTTTTCTTGCTTTTTTCGGTCAAATCTCGATAAAATAAGGAAAATTAATGGAAAAAAAGAGGAAAAAAATTGAAATTTCGCTAAAATTATTCGTTTTACTTGCTTTTTTCGGTCAAATCTCGATAAAATAAGGAAAATTAAGGGAATAAAAGAGGATAAAAATTGATATTTCGCTAAAATTATTCGTTTTTCTTGCTTTTTTCGGACAAACCTCGATAAAATAAGGAAAATTAAGGGAAAAAAAGAGGAAAGAAATTGATATTTCGCTAAAATTATTCGTTTTTCTTGATTTTTTCGGTCAAATCTCGATAAAATAAGGAAAATTAAATGAAAAAAATTGAAATTTCGCTAAAATTATTCGTTTTACTTGCTTTTTTCGGTCAAATCTCGATAAAATAAGGAAAATTAAGGGAATAAAAGAGGAAAAAAATTGATATTTCGCTAAAATTATTCGTTTTTCTTCCTTTTTTCGGTCAAATCTCGATAAAATAAGGAAAATTAAGGGTAAAAAAGAGGAAAAAAATTGAAATTTCGCTCAAATTATTCGTTTTTCTTGCTTTTTTCGCTCAAATCTCGATAAAATAAGGAAAATTAAGGGAAAAAAAGAGGAAAAAACTTGAAATTTTGCAAAAATTATTCGTTTTTCTTGCTTTTTTCGGTCAAATCTCGATTAAATAAGGAAAATAAAGGGAAAAAAAGAGGAAAAAAATTGAAATTTCGCTAAAATTATTCGTTTTTCTTGCTTTTTTCGGTCAAATCTCGATAAAATAAGGAAAATTAAGGGAAAAAAAGAGGATAAAAATTGATATTTCGCTAAAATTATTCGTTTTTCTTCCTTTTTTCGGTCAAATCTCGATAAAATAAGGAAAATTAAGGGTAAAAAAGAGGAAAAAAATTGAAATTTCGCTCAAATTATTCGTTTTTCTTGCTTTTTTCGCTCAAATCTCGATAAAATAAGGAAAATTAAGGGAAAAAAAGAGGAAAAAACTTGAAATTTTGCAAAAATTATTCGTCTTTCTTGCTTTTTTCGGTCAAATCTCGATTAAATAAGGAAAATAAAGGGAAAAAAAGAGGAAAAAAATTGAAATTTCGCTAAAATTATTCGTTTTTCTTGCTTTTTTCGGTCAAATCTCGATAAAATGAGGAAAACTAAGGGTAAAAAAGAGGAAAAAAATTGAAATTTCGCTAAAATTATTCGTTTTTCTTGCTTTTTTCGGTCAAATCTCTATAAAATGAGGAAAATTAAGGGAAAAAACGAGGATAAAAATTGATATTTCGCTAAAATTATTCGTTTTTCTTGCTTTTTTCGGACAAACCTCGATAAAATAAGGAAAATTAAGGGAAAAAAGAGGAAAAAAATTGAAATTTCGCTAAAATTATTCGTTTTTCTTGCTTTTTTCGGTCAAATCTCGATAAAATAAGGAAAATTAATAAAAAAAAGAGGAAAAAAATTGAAATTTCGCTAAAATTATTCGTTTTTCTTGCTTTTTTAGGTCAAATCTCGATAAAATAAGGAAAATTAAGGAAATAAAAGAGGATAAAAATTGATATTTCGCTAAAATTATTCGTTTTTCTTGCTTTTTTCGGACAAACCTCGATAAAATAAGGAAAATTAAGGGAAAAAAGAGGAAAAGAATTGAAATTTCGCTAAAATTATTCGTTTTTCTTGCTTTTTTCGTTCAAATCTCGATAAAATAAGGAAAATTAAGGGAAAAAGAGGAAAAAAATAGAAATTTCGCTAAAATTATTCGTTTTTCTTGCTTTTTTCGGTCAAATCTCGATAAAATAAGGAAAATTAAGGGTAAAAAAGAGGAAAAAAATTGAAATTTCGCTATAATTATTCGTTTTTCTTGCTTTTTTCGGTCAAATCTCGATAAAATAAGGAAAATTAAGGGTAAAAAAGTGGAAAAAAATTGAAATTTCGCTCAAATTATTCGTTATTCTTGCTTTTTTCGGTCGAATCTCGATAAAATAAGGAAAATTAAGGGAAAAAAAGAGGAAAAAAATAGAAATTTCGCTAAAATTATTCGTTTTTCTTGCTTTTTTCGGTCAAATCTCGATAAAATAAGGAAAATTAAGGGAAAAAAGAGGAAAAAAATAGAATTTTCGCTAAAATTATTCGTTTTTCTTGCTTTTTTTCGGTCAAAACTCGATAAAATAAGGAAAATTAAGGGTAAAAAAGAGGAAAAAAATTGAAATTTCGCTAAAATTATTCGTTTTTCTTGCTTTTTTCGGTAAAATCTCGATAAAATAAGGAAAATTAAGGGAAAAAAAGAGGATAAAAATTGATATTTCGCTAAAATTATTCGTTTTTCTTGCTTTTTTCGGTCGAATCTCGATAAAATAAGGAAAATTAAGGGTAAAAAAGAGGAAAAAATTGAAATTTCGCTAAAATTATTCGTTTTTCTTGCTTTTTTCGGACAAACCTCGATAAAATAAGGAAAATTAAGGGAAAAAAAGAGGATAAAAATTGAAATTTCGCTAAAATTATTCGTTTTTCTTGCTTTTTTCGGTCAAATCTCGATAAAATAAGGAAAATTAAGGGTAAAAAATAGGAAAAAAATTGAAATTTCGCTACACTTATTCGTTTTTCTTGCTTTTTTCGGTCAAATCTCGATAAAATAAGGAAAATTAAGGGAAAAAAAGAGGATAAAAATTGATATTTCGCTAAAATTATTCGTTTTTCTTGCTTTTTTCGGTCAAATCTCGATAAAATAAGGAAAATTAAGGGAAAAAAAGGATAAAAATTGATATTTCGCTAAACTTATTCGTTTTTCTTGCTTTTTTCGGTCAAATCTCGATAAAATGAGGAAAATTAAGGGAAAAAAGAGGAAAAACATAGAAATTTCGCTTAAATTATTCGTTTTTCTAGCTTTTTTCGGTCAAATCTCAATAAAATAAGGGAAAAAAGAGGATAAAAATTGATATTTTGCTAAAATGATTCGTTTTTCTTACTTTTTTCGGTCAAATCTCGATAAAATAAGGAAAATTAAGGGTAAAAAAGAGGAAAAAAATTGAAATTTCGCTAAAATTATTCGTTTTTCTTGCTTTTTTCGGTCAAATCTCGATAAAATAAGGAAAATTAAGGGAAAAAAAGAGGATAAAATTGATATTTCGCTAAAATTATTCGTTTTTCTTGCTTTTTTCGGTCAAATCTCGATAAAATGTGGAAAATTAAGGGAAAAAAAGACTAAAAAAATTGAAATTTCGCTAAAATTATTCGTTTTTCTTGCTTTTTTCGGTCAAATCTCGATAAAATAAGGAAAATTAAGGGTAAAAAAGAGGAAAAAAATTGAAATTTCGCTATAATTATTCGTTTTTCTTGCTTTTTTCGGTCAAATCTCGATAAAATAAGGAAAATTAAGGGTAAAAAAGTGGAAAAAAATTGAAATTTCGCTCAAATTATTCGTTATTCTTGCTTTTTTCGGTCAAATCTCGATAAAATAAGGAAAATTAAGGGAAAAAAAGAGGAAAAAAATAGAAATTTCGCTAAAATTATTCGTTTTTCTTGCTTTTTTCGGTCAAATCTCGATAAAATAAGGAAAATTAAGGGAAAAAAGAGGAAAAAAATAGAATTTTCGCTAAAATTATTCGTTTTTCTTGCTTTGTTCGGTCAAATCTCGATAAAATAAGGAAAATTAAGGGTAAAAAAGAGGAAAAAAATTGAAATTTCGCTAAAATTATTCGTTTTTCTTGCTTTTTTCGGTAAAATCTCGATAAAATAAGGAAAATTAAGGGAAAAAAAGAGGATAAAAATTGATATTTCGCTAAAATTATTCGTTTTTCTTGCTTTTTTCGGTCGAATCTCGATAAAATAAGGAAAATTAAGGGTAAAAAAGAGGAAAAAATTGAAATTTCGCTAAAATTATTCGTTTTTCTTGCTTTTTTCGGACAAACCTCGATAAAATAAGGAAAATTAAGGGAAAAAAAGAGGATAAAAATTGAAATTTCGCTAAAATTATTCGTTTTTCTTGCTTTTTTCGGTCAAATCTCGATAAAATAAGGAAAATTAAGGGTAAAAAATAGGAAAAAAATTGAAATTTCGCTAAACTTATTCGTTTTTCTTGCTTTTTTCGGTCAAATCTCGATAAAATAAGGAAAATTAAGGGAAAAAAAGAGGATAAAAATTGATATTTCGCTAAAATTATTCGTTTTTCTTGCTTTTTTCGGTCAAATCTCGATAAAATAAGGAAAATTAAGGGAAAAAAAGGATAAAAATTGATATTTCGCTAAACTTATTCGTTTTTCTTGCTTTTTTCGGTCAAATCTCGATAAAATGAGGAAAATTAAGGGAAAAAAAGAGGAAAAACATAGAAATTTCGCTTAAATTATTCGTTTTTCTTACTTTTTTCGGTCAAATCTCGATAAAATAAGGAAAATTAAGGGTAAAAAAGAGGAAAAAAATTGAAATTTCGCTAAAATTATTCGTTTTTCTTGCTTTTTTCGGTCAAATCTCGATACAATAAGGAAAATTAAGGGAAAAAAAGAGGATAAAAATTGATATTTCGCTAAAATTATTCGTTTTTCTTGCTTTTTTCGGTCAAATCTCGATAAAATGAGGAAAATTAAGGAAAAAAAGAGGAAAAAAAAGAAATTTCGCTAAAATTATTCGTTTTTCTTGCTTTTTTCGGTCATATATCGATAAAATAAGGAAAATCAAGGGAAAAAAGATGATAAAAATAAATATTTAGCTAAAATTATTCGTTTTTCTTGCTTTTTTCGGTCAAATCTCGATAAAATGTGGAAAATTAAGGGAAAAAAAGACTAAAAAAATTGAAATTTCGCTAAAATTATTCGTTCTTCTTGCTTTTTTCGGTAAAATCTCGATAAAATAAGGAAAATTAAGGGAAAAAAAGAGGATAAAAATTGATATTTCGCTAAAATTATTCGTTTTTCTTGCTTTTTTCGGTCGAATCTCGATAAAATAAGGAAAATTAAGGGTAAAAAAGAGGAAAAAATTGAAATTTCGCTAAAATTATTCGTTTTTCTTGCTTTTTTCGGACAAACCTCGATAAAATAAGGAAAATTAAGGGAAAAAAAGAGGATAAAAATTGAAATTTCGCTAAAATTATTCGTTTTTCTTGCTTTTTTCGGTCAAATCTCGATAAAATAAGGAAAATTAAGGGTAAAAAATAGGAAAAAAATTGAAATTTCGCTAAACTTATTCGTTTTTCTTGCTTTTTTCGGTCAAATCTCGATAAAATAAGGAAAATTAAGGGAAAAAAAGAGGATAAAAATTGATATTTCGCTAAAATTATTCGTTTTTCTTGCTTTTTTCGGTCAAATCTCGATAAAATAAGGAAAATTAAGGGAAAAAAAGGATAAAAATTGATATTTCGCTAAACTTATTCGTTTTTCTTGCTTTTTTCGGTCAAATCTCGATAAAATGAGGAAAATTAAGGGAAAAAAGAGGAAAAACATAGAAATTTCGCTTAAATTATTCGTTTTTCTTACTTTTTTCGGTCAAATCTCGATAAAATAAGGAAAATTAAGGGTAAAAAAGAGGAAAAAAATTGAAATTTCGCTAAAATTATTCGTTTTTCTTGCTTTTTTCGGTCAAATCTCGATACAATAAGGAAAATTAAGGGAAAAAAAGAGGATAAAAATTGATATTTCGCTAAAATTATTCGTTTTTCTTGCTTTTTTCGGTCAAATCTCGATAAAATGAGGAAAATTAAGGAAAAAAAGAGGAAAAAATAGAAATTTCGCTAAAATTATTCGTTTTTCTTGCTTTTTTCGGTCATATATCGATAAAATAAGGAAAATCAAGGGAAAAAAGATGATAAAAATAAATATTTAGCTAAAATTATTCGTTTTTCTTGCTTTTTTCGGTCAAATCTCGATAAAATGTGGAAAATTAAGGGAAAAAAAGACTAAAAAAATTGAAATTTCGCTAAAATTATTCGTTCTTCTGGCTTTTTTCGGTCAAATCTCAATAAAATAAGGAAAATTAAGGGAAAAAAAAAGGATAAAAATTGATATTTCGCTAAAATTATTCGTTTTTCTTGCTTTTTTCGGACAAATCTCGATAAAATAAGGAAAATTAAGGGTAAAAAAGAGGAAAAAATTGAAATTTCGCTAAAATTATTCGTTTTTCTTGCTTTTTTCGGACAAACCTCGATAAAATAAGGAAAATTAAGGGAAAAAAAGAGGATAAAAATTGAAATTTCGCTAAAATTATTCGTTTTTCTTGCTTTTTTCGGTCAAATCTCGATAAAATAAGGAAAATTAAGGGTAAAAAATAGGAAAAAAATTGAAATTTCGCTAAACTTATTCGTTTTTCTTGCTTTTTTCGGTCAAATCTCGATAAAATAAGGAAAATTAAGGGAAAAAAAGAGGATAAAAATTGATATTTCGCTAAAATTATTCGTTTTTCTTGCTTTTTTCGGTCAAATCTCGATAAAATAAGGAAAATTAAGGGAAAAAAAGGATAAAAATTGATATTTCGCTAAACTTATTCGTTTTTCTTGCTTTTTTCGGTCAAATCTCGATAAAATGAGGAAAATTAAGGGAAAAAAGAGGAAAAACATAGAAATTTCGCTTAAATTATTCGTTTTTCTTACTTTTTTCGGTCAAATCTCGATAAAATAAGGAAAATTAAGGGTAAAAAAGAGGAAAAAAATTGAAATTTCGCTAAAATTATTCGTTTTTCTTGCTTTTTTCGGTCAAATCTCGATACAATAAGGAAAATTAAGGGAAAAAAAGAGGATAAAAATTGATATTTCGCTAAAATTATTCGTTTTTCTTGCTTTTTTCGGTCAAATCTCGATAAAATGAGGAAAATTAAGGAAAAAAAGAGGAAAAAATAGAAATTTCGCTAAAATTATTCGTTTTTCTTGCTTTTTTCGGTCATATATCGATAAAATAAGGAAAATCAAGGGAAAAAAGATGATAAAAATAAATATTTAGCTAAAATTATTCGTTTTTCTTGCTTTTTTCGGTCAAATCTCGATAAAATGTGGAAAATTAAGGGAAAAAAAGACTAAAAAAATTGAAATTTCGCTAAAATTATTCGTTCTTCTTGCTTTTTTCGGTCAAATCTCAATAAAATAAGGAAAATTAAGGGAAAAAAAAAGGATAAAAATTGATATTTCGCTAAAATTATTCGTTTTTCTTGCTTTTTTCGGACAAATCTCGATAAAATAAGGAAAATTAAGGGAAAAAAAGAGGAAAAAAATTGAAATTTCCCTAAAAAAATTCGTTTTTCTAGCTTTTTTCGTTCAAATCTCAATAAAATAAGGAAAATTAAGGGAAAAAAGAGGATAAAAATTGATATTTTGCTAAAATTATTCGTTTTTCTTACTTTTTTCGGTCAAATCTCGATAAAATAAGGAAAATTAAGGGTAAAAAAGAGGAAAAAAAATTGAAATTTCGCTAAAATTATTCGTTTTTCTTGCTTTTTTCGGTCAAATCTCGATAAAATAAGGAAAATTAAGGGAAAAAAAGAGGATAAAAATTGATATTTCGCTAAAATTATTCGTTTTTCTTGCTTTTTTCGGTCAAATCTCGATAAAATAAGGAAAATTAAGGGAAAAAAGAGGAAAAAAATAGAAATATCGCTAAAATTATTCGTTTTTCTTGCTTTTTTCGGTCAAATCTCGATAAAATAAGGAAAATTAAGGGTAAAAAAGAGGATAAAAATTGAAATTTCGCTAAAATTATTCGTTTTTCTTGCTTTTTTCGGTCAAATCTCGATAAAATGAGGAAAATTAAGGGAAAAAACGAGGATAAAAATTGATATTTCGCTAAAATTATTCGTTTTTCTTGCTTTTTTCGGTCAAATCTCGATAAAATAAGGAAAATTAAGGGAAAAAAAGAGGAAAAAAATTGAAATTTCGCTAAAATTATTCGTTTTTCTTGCTTATTTCGGTCAAATCTCGATAAAATAAGGAAAATTAAGGGAATAAAAGAGGATAAAAATTGATATTTCGCTAAAATTATTCGTTTTTCTTGCTTTTTTCGGACAAACCTCGATAAAATAAGGAAAATTAAGGGAAAAAAAGAGGAAAAAAATTGAAATTTCGCTAAAATTATTCGTTTTTCTAGCTTTTTTCGGTCAAATCTCGATAAAATAAGGAAAATTAAGGGAAAAAAGAGGAAAAAATTGAAATTTCGCTAAAATTATTCGTTTTTCTTGCTTTTTTATGTCAAATCTCGATAAAATAAGGAAAATTAAGGGAATAAAAGAGGATAAAAATTGATATTTCGCTAAAATTATTCGTTTTTCTTGCTTTTTTCGGACAAACCTCGATAGAATAAGGAAAATTAATGGGGAAAAAAAGAGGAAAAAAATTGAAATTTCGCTAAAATTATTCGTTTTTCTAGCTTTTTTCGGTCAAATCTCGATAAAATAAGGAAAATTAAGGGAAAAAAGAGGATAAAAATTGATATTTTGCTAAAATTATTCGTTTTTCTTACTTTTTTCGGTCAAATCTCGATAAAATAAGGATAATTAAGGGTAAAAAAGAGGAAAAAAATTGAAATTTCGCTAAAATTATTCGTTTTTCTTGCTTTTTTCGGTCAAATCTCGATAAAATAAGGAAAATTAAGGGAAAAAAAGGGGAAAAAAATTGAAATTTCGCTAAAATTATTCGTTTTTCTTGCTTTTTTCGGTCAAATCTCGATAAAATAAGGAAAATTAAGGGAATAAAAGAGGATAAAAATTGATATTTCGCTAAAATTATTCGTTTTTCATGCTTTTTTCGTACAAATCTCGATAAAATAAGGAAAATTAAGGGAAAAAAGAGGAAAAAAATTGAAATTTCGCTAAAATTATTCGTTTTTCTTGCTTTTTTATGTCAAATCTCGATAAAATAAGGAAAATTAAGGGAAAAAAGACTAAAAAAATTGAAATTACGCTAAAATTATTCGTTTTTCTTGCTTTTTTCGGACAAACCTCGATAAAATAAGGAAAATTAATAGGGAAGAAAAGAGGAAAAAAATTGAAATTTCGCTAAAATTATTCGTTTTTCTAGCTTTTTTCGGTCAAATCTCAATAAAATAAGGGAAAAAAGAGGATAAAAATTGATATTTTGCTAAAATGATTCGTTTTTCTTACTTTTTTCGGTCAAATCTCGATAAAATAAGGAAAATTAAGGGTAAAAAAGAGGAAAAAAATTGAAATTTCGCTAAAATTATTCGTTTTTCTTGCTTTTTTCGGTCAAATCTCGATAAAATAAGGAAAATTAAGGGAAAAAAAGAGGATAAAATTGATATTTCGCTAAAATTATTCGTTTTTCTTGCTTTTTTCGGTCAAATCTCGATAAAATAAGGAAAATTAAGGGAAAAGAGAGGAAAAAAATAGAAATTTTGCTAAAATTATTCGTTTTTCTTGCTTTTTTCGGTCAAATCTCGATAAAATAAGGAAAATTAAGGGAAAAAAAGAGGAAAAAAATTGAAATTTCGCTAAAATTATTCGTTTTTCTTGCTTATTTCGGTCAAATCTCGATAAAATAAGGAAAATTAAGGGAATAAAAGAGGATAAAAATTGATATTTCGCTAAAATTATTCGTTTTTCTTGCTTTTTTCGGACAAACCTCGATAAAATAAGGAAAATTAAGGGAAAAAAAGAGGAAAAAAATTGAAATTTCGCTAAAATTATTCGTTTTTCTAGCTTTTTTCGGTCAAATCTCGATAAAATAAGGAAAATTAAGGGAAAAAAGAGGAAAAAATTGAAATTTCGCTAAAATTATTCGTTTTTCTTGCTTTTTTATGTCAAATCTCGATAAAATAAGGAAAATTAAGGGAATAAAAGAGGATAAAAATTGATATTTCGCTAAAATTATTCGTTTTTCTTGCTTTTTTCGAACAACCCTCGATAAAATAAGGAAAATTAATGGGGAAAAAAAGAGGAAAAAAATTGAAATTTCGCTAAAATTATTCGTTTTTCTAGCTTTTTTCGGTCAAATCTCGATAAAATAAGGAAAATTAAGGGAAAAAAGAGGATAAAAATTGATATTTTGCTAAAATTATTCGTTTTTCTTACTTTTTTCGGTCAAATCTCGATAAAATAAGGATAATTAAGGGTAAAAAAGAGGAAAAAAATTGAAATTTCGCTAAAATTATTCGTTTTTCTTGCTTTTTTCGGTCAAATCTCGATAAAATAAGGAAAATTAAGGGAAAAAAAGAGGAAAAAAATTGAAATTTCGCTAAAATTATTCGTTTTTCTTGCTTTTTTCGGTCAAATCTCGATAAAATAAGGAAAATTAAGGGAATAAAAGAGGATAAAAATTGATATTTCGCTAAAATTATTCGTTTTTCATGCTTTTTTCGTACAAATCTCGATAAAATAAGGAAAATTAAGGGAAAAAAGAGGAAAAAAATTGAAATTTCGCTAAAATTATTCGTTTTTCTTGCTTTTTTATGTCAAATCTCGATAAAATAAGGAAAATTAAGGGAAAAAAGACTAAAAAAATTGAAATTACGCTAAAATTATTCGTTTTTCTTGCTTTTTTCGGACAAACCTCGATAAAATAAGGAAAATTAATAGGGTAAAAAAGAGGAAAAAAATTGAAATTTCAATAAAATTATTCGTTTTTCTTGCTTTTTTCGGTCAAATCTCGATAAAATAAGGAAAATTAAGGGAAAAAAAGAGGATAAAATTGCTATTTCGCTAAAAGTATTCGTTTTTCTTGCTTTTTTCGGTCAAATCTCGATAAAATAAGGAAAATTAAGGGAAAAAAGAGGAAAAAAATAGAAATTTTGCTAAAATTATTCGTTTTTCTTGCTTTTTTCGGTCAAATCTCGATAAAATAAGGAAAATTATGGGTTAAAAAGAGGAAAAAAATTGATATTTCGCTAAAATTATTCGTTTTTCTTGCATTTTTCGGTCAAATATCGATAAAATAAGGAAAATCAAGGGATAAAAGATGATAAAAATTGATATTTAGCTAAAATTATTCGTTTTTCTTGCTTTTTTCGGTCAAATCTCGATAAAATGTGGAAAATTAAGGGAAAAAAAGACTAAAAAAATTGAAATTTCGCTAAAATTATTCGTTTTTCTTGCTTTTTTCGGTCAAATCTCGATAAAATAAGGAAAATTAAGGGAAAAAAAGAGGAAAAAAATTGAAATTTCGCTAAAATTATTCGTTTTTCTTGCTTTTTTCGGTCAAATCTCGATAAAATAAGGAAAATTAAGGGAATAAAAGAGGATAAAAATTGATATTTCGCTAAAATTATTCGTTTTTCTTGCTTTTTTCGGACAAACCTCGATAAAATAAGGAAAATTAAGGGAAAAAAAGAGGAAAAAAATTGAAATTTCGCTAAAATTATTCGTTTTTCTAGCTTTTTTCGGTCAAATCTCGATAAAATAAGGAAAATTAAGGGAAAAAAGAGGAAAAAAATTGAAATTTCGCTAAAATTATTCGTTTTTCTTGCTTATTATGTCAAATCTCGATAAAATAAGGAAAATTAAGGGAATAAAAGAGGATAAAAATTGATATTTCGCTAAAATTATTCGTTTTTCTTGCTTTTTTCGGACAAACCTCGATAAAATAAGGAAAATTAATGGGGAAAAAAAGATGAAAAAAATTGAAATTTCGCTAAAATTATTCGTTTTTCTAGCTTTTTTCGGTCAAATCTCGATAAAATAAGGAAAATTAAGGGAAAAAAGAGGATAAAAATTTATATTTTGCTAAAATTATTCGTTTTTCTTACTTTTTTCGGTCAAATCTTGATAATATAAGGAAAATTAAGGGAAAAAAAGAGGAAAAAAATTGAAATTTCGCTAAAATTATTCGTTTTTCTTGCTTTTTTATGTCAAATCTCGATAAAATAAGGAAAATTAAGGGAAAAAAAGACTAAAAAAATTGAAATTTCGCTAAAATTATTCGTTTTTCTTGCTTTTTTCGGTCAAATCTCGATAAAATAAGGAAAATTAAGGGAAAAAAGAGGATAAAAATTGATTTTTCGCTAAAATTATTCGTTTTTCTTGCTTTTTTCGGTCAAATCTCGATAAAATAAGGAAAATCAAGGGGAAAAAGATGATAAAAATTGATATTTCGCTAAAATTATTCGATTTTCTTGCTTTTTTCGGTCAAATCTCGATAAAATGAGGAAAATTAAGGGAAAAAAGAGGAAAAAAATTGAAATTTCGCTAAAATTATTCGTTTTTCTTGCTTTTTTATGTCAAATCTCGATAAAATAAGGAAAATTAAGGGAAAAAAGACTAAAAAAATTGAAATTACGCTAAAATTATTCGTTTTTCTTGCTTTTTTCGGACAAACCTCGATAAAATAAGGAAAATTAATAGGGAAGAAAAGAGGAAAAAAATTGAAATTTCGCTAAAATTATTCGTTTTTCTAGCTTTTTTTCGGTCAAATCTCAATAAAATAAGGGAAAAAAGAGGATAAAAATTGATATTTTGCTAAAATGATTCGTTTTTCTTACTTTTTTCGGTCAAATCTCGATAAAATAAGGAAAATTAAAGGTAAAAAAGAGGAAAAAAATTGAAATTTCGCTAAAATTTTTCGTTTTTTCTTGCTTTTTTCGGTCAAATCTCGATAAAATAAGGAAAATTAAGGGAAAAAAAAGAGGATAAAATTGATATTTCGCTAAAATTATTCGTTTTTCTTGCTTTTTTCGGTCAAATCTCAATAAAATAAGTAAAATTAATAGGGAAGAAAAGAGGAAAAAAATTGAAATTTCGCTAAAATTATTCGTTTTTCTAGCTTTTTTCGGTCAAATCTCAATAAAATAAGGGAAAAAAGAGGATAAAAATTGAAATTTCGCTAAAATTATTCGTTTTTTCTTACTTTTTTCGGTCAAATCTCGATAAAATAAGGAAAATTAAGGAAAAAAAGAGGATAAAATTGATATTTCGCTAAAATTATTCGTTTTTCTTGCTTTTTTCGGTCAAATTTCGATAAAATAAGGAAAATTAACGGAAAAAAAGAGGAAAAAAATTGAAATTTCGCTAAAATTATTCGTTTTTCTTGCTTTTTTCGGTCAAATCTCGATAAAATAAGGAAAATTAAGGGAATAAAAGAGGATAAAAATGGATATTTTGCTAAAATTTTTCGTTTTTCTTGCTTTTTTCGGACAAACCTCGATAAAATAAGGAAAATTAAGGGAAAAAAAAGAGGAAAAAAATTGAAATTTCGCTAAAATTATTCGTTTTTCTAGCTTTTTTCGGTCAAATCTCGATAAAATAAGGAAAATTAAGGGAAAAAAAGAGGAAAAAAAATTAAAATTTCGCTAAAATTATTCGTTTTTCTTGCTTTTTTATGTCAAATCTCGATAAAATAAGGAAAATTAAGGGAAAAAAAGACTAAAAAAATTGAAATTTCGCTAAAATTATTCGTTTTTCTTGCTTTTTTCGGTCAAATCTCGATAAAATAAGGAAAATTAAGGGAAAAAAGAGGAAAAAAATAGAAATTTCGCTAAAATTATTCGTTTTTCTTGCTTTTTTCGGTCAAATCTCGATAAAATGAGCAAAATTAAGGGAAAAAGAGAGGATAAAAATTGATATTTCGCTAAAATTATTCGTTTTTCTTGCTTTTTTCGGTCAAATATCGATAAAATAAGGAAAATCAAGGGAAAAAAGATGATAAAAATTGATATTTAGCTAAAATTATTCGTTTTTCTTGCATTTTTCGGTCAAATCTCGATAAAATGTGGAAAATTAAGGGAAAAAAAGACTAAAAAAAACTGAAATTTCGCTAAAATTATTCGTTTTTCTTGCTTTTTTCGGTCAAATCTCGATAAAATAAGGAAAATTAAGGGAAAAAAGAGGAAAAAAATTGAAATTTCGCTAAAATTATTCGTTTTTCTTGCTTTTTTCGGTCAAATCTCGATAAAATAAGGAAAATTAAGGGAATAAAAGAGGATAAAGATTGATATTTCGCTAAAATTATTCGTTTTTCTTGCTTTTTTCGGACAAACCTCGATAAAATAAGGAAAATTAAGGGAAAAAAAGAGGAAAAAAATTGAAATTTCGCTAAAATTATTCGTTTTTCTTGCTTTTTTCGGTCAAATCTCGATAAAATAAGGAAAATTAAGGGAAAAAAACAGGAAAAAAAATTGAAATTTCGCTAAAATTATTCGTTTTTCTAGCTTTTTTTAGTCAAATCTAGATAAAATAAGGAAAATTAAGGGAAAAAAGAGGAAAAAAATTGAAATTTCGCTAAAATTATTCGTTTTTCTTGCTTTTTTCGGTCAAATCTCGATAAAATAAGGAAAATTAAGAGAAAAAAGAGGAAAAAAAATAGAAATTTCGCTAAAATTATTCGTTTTTCTTGCTTTTTTATGTCAAATCTCGATAAAATAAGGAAAATTAAGGGTAAAAAAGAGGAAAAAAATTGAAATTTCGCTAAAATTATTCGTTTCTCTAGCTTTTTTCGGTCAAATCTCGATAAAATAAGGAAAATTAAGGGAAAAAAGAGGAAAAAAATTAAAATTTATCTAAAATTATTCGTTTATCTTGCTTTTTTATGTCAAATCTCGATAAAATAAGGAAAATTAAGGGAAAAAAAGACTAAAAAAATTGAAATTTCGCTAAAATTATTCGTTTTTCTTGCTTTTTTTCGGTCAAATCTCGATAAAATAAGGAAAATTAAGGGAATAAAAGAGGATAAAAATTGATATTTTGCTAAAAAATTTCGTTTTTCTTGCTCTTTTCGGACAAACCTCGATAAAATAAGGAAAATTAAGGGAAAAAAGAGGAAAAAAATTAAAATTTCGCTAAAATTATTCGTTTTTCTTGCTTTTTTATGTCAAATCTCGATAAAATAAGGAAAATTAAGGGAAAAAAAGACTAAAAAAATTGAAATTTCGCTAAAATTATTCGTTTTTCTTGCTTTTTTCGGTCAAATCTCGATAAAATAAGGAAAATCAAGGGTAAAAAGGGGAAAAAAATAGAAATTTCGCTAAAATTATTCGTTTTTCTTGCTTTTTTCGGTCAAATCTCGATAAAATAAGGAAAATTAAGGGAAAAAGGGGAAAAAAATTGAAATTTCGCTAAAATTATTCGTTTTTCTTGCTTTTTTCGGTCAAATCTCGATAAAATAAGGAAAATTAAGGGAATAAAAGAGGATAAAGATTGATATTTCGCTAAAATTATTCGTTTTTCTTGCTTTTTTCGGACAAACCTCGATAAAATAAGGAAAATTAAGGGAAAAAAAGAGGAAAAAAATTGAAATTTCGCTAAAATTATTCGTTTTTTCTAGCTTTTTTCGGTCAAATCTCGATAAAATAAGGAAAATTAAGGGAAAAAAAGAGGAAAAAAATTGAAATTTCGCTTAAATTATTAGTTTTTCTTGCTTTTTTCGGTCAAATCTCGATAAAATGAGGAAAATTAAGGGAAAAAAGAGGAAAAAAATAGAAATTTCGCTAAAATTATTCGTTTTTCTTGCTTTTTTCGGTCAAATATCGATAAAATAAGGAAAATCAAGGGAAAAAAGATGATAAAAATTGATATTTAGCTAAAATTATTCGTTTTTTCTTGCTTTTTTCGGTCAAATCTCGAATAAATAAGGAAAATTAAGGGAAAAAAAGAGGAAAAAAATTGAAATTTCGCTAAAATTATTCGTTTTTCTTGCTTTTTTCGGTCAAATCTCCATTAAATAAGGAAAATTAAGGGAAAAAAAGAGGAAAAAAATTGAAATTTCGCTAAAATTATTCGTTTTTATTGCTTTTTTCGGTCAAATCTCGATAAAATAAGGAAAATTAAGGGAATAAAAAAGGATAAAAATTGATATTTCGCTAAAATTATTCGTTTTTCTTGCTTTTTTCGGACAAATCTCGATAAAATAAGGAAAATTAAGGGAAAAAAGAGGAAAAAAATTGAAATTTCGCTAAAATTATTCGTTTTTCTTGCTTTTTTCGGTCAAATCTCGATAAAATAAGGAAAATTAAATGAAAAAAATTGAAATTTCGCTAAAATTATTCGTTTTACTTGCTTTTTTCGGTCAAATCTCGATAAAATAAGGAAAATTAAGGGAATAAAAGAGGATAAAAATTGATATTTCGCTAAAATTATTCGTTTTTTCTTGCTTTTTTCGGTCAAATCTCGATATAATTAGGAAAATAAAATGAAAAAAAGAGGAAAAAAATTGAAATTTCGCTAAAATTATTCGTTTTACTTGCTTTTTTCGGTCAAATCTCGATAAAATAAGGAAAATTAAGGGAATAAAAGAGGATAAAAATTGATATTTCGCTAAAATTATTCGTTTTTCTTGCTTTTTTCGGACAAACCTCGATAAAATAAGGAAAATTTAGGGAAAAAAGAGGAAAAAAATAGAAATTTCGCTTAAATTATTCGTTTTTCTTGCTTTTTTCGGTCAAATCTCGATAAATTAAGGAAAATTAAGGGAAAAAAGAGGAAAAAATAGAAATTTCGCTAAAATTATTCGTTTTTCTTGCTTTTTTCGGTCAAATCTCGATAAAATAAGGAAAATTAAGGGTAAAAAAGAGGAAAAAAATTGAAATTTCGCTAAAATTATTCGTTTTTTCTTGCTTTTTTCGGTCAAATCTCGATAAAATAAGGAAAATTAAGGGAAAAAAAGAGGATAAAAATTGATATTTCGCTAAAATTATTCGTTTTTCTTCCTTTTTTCGGTCAAATCTCGATAAAATAAGGAAAATTAAGGGTAAAAAAGAGGAAAAAAATTG
>CANPUZ010000391.1:0-37289 GCA_947579665.1 Sympetrum striolatum
TTTTTCGGTCAAATCTCGATAAAATAAGGAAAATTAAGGGAAAAAAAGAGGAAAAAAATTGAAATTTCGCTAAAATTATTCGTTTTTCTTGCTTTTTTCGGTCAAATCTCGATAAAATAAGGAAAATTAAGGGAATAAAAGAGGATAAAAATTGATATTTCGCTAAAATTATTCGTTTTTCTTGCTTTTTTCGGACAAACCTCGATAAAATAAGGAAAATTAAGGGAAAAAAAGAGGAAAAAAATTGAAATTTCGCTAAAATTATTCGTTTTTCTAGCTTTTTTCGGACAAACCTCGATAAAATAAGGAAAATTAAGGGAAAAAAGAGGAAAAAAATAGAAATTTCGCTAAAATTATTCGTTTTTCTTGCTTTTTTCGGTCAAATCTCGATACAATAAGGAAAATTAAGGGAAAAAAAGAGGAAAAAAATTGAAATTTCGCTAAAATTATTCGTTTTTCTTCCTTTTTTCGGTCAAATCTCGATAAAATAAGTAAAATTAAGGGTAAAAAAATGGATAAAAATTGATATTTCGCTAAAATTATTCGTTTTTCTTGCTTTTTTCGGTCAAATCTCGATAAAATAAGGAAAATTAAGGGAAAAAAGAGGAAAAAAATAGAAATTTCGCTAAAATTATTCGTTTTTCTTGCTTTTTTCGGTCAAATATCGATAAAATAAGGAAAATCAAGGGAAAAAAGATGATAAAAATTGATATTTAGCTAAAATTATTCGTTTTTCTTGCTTTTTTCGGTCAAATCTCGATAAAATGTGGAAAATTAAGGGAAAAAAAGACTAAAAAAATTGAAATTTCGCTAAAATTATTCGTTTTTCTTGCTTTTTTCGGTCAAATCTCGATAAAATAACGAAAATTAAGGAAAAAAAAAAAGGAAAAAAAATGAAATTTCGCTAAAATTTATCGTTTTTCTTGCTTTTTTCGGTCAAATCTCGATAAAATGAGGAAAATTAAGGGAAAAAACGAGGATAAAAATTGATATTTCGCTAAAATTATTCGTTTTTCTTGCTTTTTTCGGTCAAATATCGATAAAATAAGGAAAATTAAGGGAAAAAAAGACTAAAAAAATTGAAATTTCGCTAAAATTATTCGTTTTTCTTGCTTTTTTCGGTCAAATCTCGATAAAATAAGGAAAATTAAGGGAAAAAAGAGGATAAAAATTGATATTTCGCTAAAATTATTCGTTTTTCTTGCTTTTTTCGGTCAAATCTCGATAAACTAAGGAAAATCAAGGGGAAAAAGATGATAAAAATTGATATTTCGCTAAAATTATTCGTTTTTCTTGCTTTTTTCGGTCAAATATCGATAAAATAAGGAAAATTAAGGGAAAAAAAGACTAAAAAAATTGAAATTTCGCTAAAATTATTCGTTTTTCTTGCTTTTTTCGGTCAAATCTCGATAAAATAAGGAAAATTAAGGGAAAAAAGAGGATAAAAATTGATATTTCGCTAAAATTATTCGTTTTTCTTGCTTTTTTCGGTCAAATCTCGATAAAATAAGGAAAATCAAGGGGAAAAAGATGATAAAAATTGATATTTCGCTAAAATTATTCGTTTTTCTTGCTTTTTTCGGTCAAATCTCGATAAAATGAGGAAAATTAAGGGAAAAAAGATGAAAATAATTGAAATTTCGCTAACATTATTCGTTTTTCTTGCTTTTTCGGTCAAATCTTGATAAAATAAGGAAAATTAAGGGTAAAAAAGAGGAAAAAAATTGAAATTTCGCTAAAATTATTCGTTTTTCTTGCTTCTTTTGGTCAAATCTCGATTATATAAGGAAATTTAAGGGAAAAAAACAGGAAAAAAAATGAAATTTCGCTCAAATTATTCGTTTTTCTTGCTTTTTACGGTCAAATCTCGATAAAATAAGGAAAATTAAGGGAAAAAAAGAGGATAAATTGATATTTCGCTAAAATTATTCGTTTTTCTTGCTTTTTTCGGTCAAATCTCGATAAAATTAGGAAAATTAAGGGAAAAAAAGAGGAAAAAATTGATATTTCACTAAAATTATTCGTTTTTCTTGCTTTTTTCGGTCAAATCTCGATAAAATAAGGAAAATTAAGGGAAAAAAAGAGGAAAAAAATTTAAATTTCGCTAAAATTGTTCGTTTTTCTTGCTTTTTTCGGTCAAATCTCGATAAAATAAGGATAATTAAGGGAATAAAAGAGGATAAAAATTGATATTTCGCTAAAATTATTCGTTTTTCGTGCTTTTTTCGGACAAACCTTGATAAAATAAGGAAGATTAAGGGAAAAAAAGACAAAAAAAATTGAAATTTCGCTAAAATTATTCGTTTTTCTAGCTTTTTTCGGTCAAATCTCGATAAAATAAGGAAAATTAAGGGAAAAAAGAGGAAAAAAATAGAAATTTCGCTAAAATTATTCGTTTTTCTTGCTTTTTTCGGTCAAATATCGATAAAATAAGGAAAATTTAGGGTAAAAAAGAGGAAAAAAATTGAACTTTCGCTAATATTATTCGTTTTTCTTGCTTTTTTCGGTCAAATCTCGATAAAATAAGGAAAATTAAGGGAAAAAAAGAGGATAAAAATTGATATTTCGCTAAAATTATTCGTTTTTCTTGCTTTTTTTCGGTCAAATCTCGATAAAATGAGGAAAATTAAGGGAAAAAACGAGGATAAAAATTGATATTTCGCTAAAATTATTCGTTTTTCTTGCTTTTTTCGGTCAAATCTCGATAAAATAAGGAAAATTAAGGGAAAAAAGAGGAAAAAAATTGAAATTTCGCTAAAATTATTCGTTTTTCTAGCTTTTTTCGGACAAACCTCGATAAAATAAGGAAAATTAAGGGAAAAAAAGAGGAAAAAAATAGAAATTTCGCTAAAATTATTCGTTTTTCTTGCTTTTTTTCGGTCAAATCTCGATACAATAAGGAAAATTAAGGGAAAAAAAGAGGAAAAAAATTGAAATTTCGCTAAAATTATTCGTTTTTCTTCCTTTTTTCGGTCAAATCTCGATAAAATAAGTAAAATTAAGGGTAAAAAAGTGGATAAAAATTGATATTTTGCTAAAATTATTCGTTTTTCTTGCTTTTTTCGGTCAAATCTCGATAAAATAAGGAAAATTAAGGGAAAAAAGAGGAAAAAAATAGAAATTTCGCTAAAATTTTTCGTTTTTCTTGCTTTTTTCGGTCAAATATCGATAAAATAAGGAAAATCAAGGGAAAAAAGATGATAAAAATTGATATTTAGCTAAAATTATTCGTTTTTCTTGCTTTTTTCGGTCAAATCTCGATAAAATGTGGAAAATTAAGGGAAAAAAAGACTAAAAAAATTGAAATTTCGCTAAAATTATTCGTTTTTCTTGCTTTTTTCGGTCAAATCTCGATAAAATAACGAAAATTAAGGAAAAAAAAAAAGGAAAAAAATTGAAATTTCGCTAAAATTTATCGTTTTTCTTGCTTTTTTCGGTCAAATCTCGATAAAATGAGGAAAATTAAGGGAAAAAAACGAGGATAAAAATTGATATTTCGCTAAAATTATTCGTTTTTCTTGCTTTTTTCGGTCAAATATCGATAAAATAAGGAAAATTAAGGGAAAAAAAGAATAAAAAAATTGAAATTTCGCTAAAATTATTCGTTTTTCTTGCTTTTTTCGGTCAAATCTCGATAAAATAAGGAAAATTAAGGGAAAAAAGAGGATAAAAATTGATATTTCGCTAAAATTATTCGTTTTTCTTGCTTTTTTCGGTAAATCTCGATAAACTAAGGAAAATCAAGGGGAAAAAGATGATAAAAATTGATATTTCGCTAAAATTATTCGTTTTTCTTGCTTTTTTCGGTCAAATATCGATAAAATAAGGAAAATTAAGGGAAAAAAAAGACTAAAAAAATTGAAATTTCGCTAAAATTATTCGTTTTTCTTGCTTTTTTCGGTCAAATCTCGATAAAATAAGGAAAATTAAGGGAAAAAAGAGGATAAAAATTGATATTTCGCTAAAATTATTCGTTTTTCTTGCTTTTTTCGGTCAAATCTCGATAAAATAAGGAAAATCAAGGGGAAAAAGATGATAAAAATTGATATTTCGCTAAAATTATTCGTTTTTCTTGCTTTTTTCGGTCAAATCTCGATAAAATGAGGAAAATTAAGGGAAAAAAGATGAAAATAATTGAAATTTCGCTAACATTATTCGTTTTTCTTGCTTTTTCGGTCAAATCTTGATAAAATAAGGAAAATTAAGGGTAAAAAAGAGGAAAAAAATTGAAATTTCGCTAAAATTATTCGTTTTTCTTGCTTCTTTTGGTCAAATCTCGATTATATAAGGAAATTTAAGGGAAAAAAAACAGGAAAAAAAATGAAATTTCGCTCAAATTATTCGTTTTTCTTGCTTTTTACGGTCAAATCTCGATAAAATAAGGAAAATTAAGGGAAAAAAAGAGGATAAATTGATATTTCGCTAAAATTATTCGTTTTTCTTGCTTTTTTCGGTCAAATCTCGATAAAATTAGGAAAATTAAGGGAAAAAAAGAGGAAAAAATTGATATTTCACTAAAATTATTCGTTTTTCTTGCTTTTTTCGGTCAAATCTCGATAAAATAAGGAAAATTAAGGGAAAAAAAGAGGAAAAAAATTTAAATTTCGCTAAAATTGTTCGTTTTTCTTGCTTTTTTCGGTCAAATCTCGATAAAATAAGGATAATTAAGGGAATAAAAGAGGATAAAAATTGATATTTCGCTAAAATTATTCGTTTTTCGTGCTTTTTTCGGACAAACCTTGATAAAATAAGGAAGATTAAGGGAAAAAAAGACAAAAAAAATTGAAATTTCGCTAAAATTATTCGTTTTTCTAGCTTTTTTCGGTCAAATCTCGATAAAATAAGGAAAATTAAGGGAAAAAAGAGGAAAAAAATAGAAATTTCGCTAAAATTATTCGTTTTTCTTGCTTTTTTCGGTCAAATATCGATAAAATAAGGAAAATTTAGGGTAAAAAAGAGGAAAAAACTTGAACTTTCGCTAATATTATTCGTTTTTCTTGCTTTTTTCGGTCAAATCTCGATAAAATAAGGAAAATTAAGGGAAAAAAAGAGGATAAAAATTGATATTTCGCTAAAATTATTCGTTTTTCTTGCTTTTTTCGGTCAAATCTCGATAAAATGAGGAAAATTAAGGGAAAAAACGAGGATAAAAATTGATATTTCGCTAAAATTATTCGTTTTTCTTGCTTTTTTCGGTCAAATCTCGATAAAATAAGGAAAATTAAGGGAAAAAAGAGGATAAATTGATATTTCACTAAAATTATTCGTTTTTCTTGCTTTTTTCGGTCAAATCTCGATAAAATTAGGAAAATTAAGGGAAAAAAAGAGGAAAAAATTGATATTTCACTAAAATTATTCGTTTTTCTTGCTTTTTTCGGTCAAATCTCGATAAAATAAGGAAAATTAAGGGAAAAAAAGAGGAAAAAAATTTAAATTTCGCTAAAATTGTTCGTTTTTCTTGCTTTTTTCGGTCAAATCTCGATAAAATAAGGATAATTAAGGGAATAAAAGAGGATAAAAATTGATATTTCGCTAAAATTATTCGTTTTTCGTGCTTTTTTCGGACAAACCTTGATAAAATAAGGAAGATTAAGGGAAAAAAAGACAAAAAAAATTGAAATTTCGCTAAAATTATTCGTTTTTCTAGCTTTTTTCGGTCAAATCTCGATAAAATAAGGAAAATTAAGGGAAAAAAGAGGAAAAAAATAGAAATTTCGCTAAAATTATTCGTTTTTCTTGCTTTTTTCGGTCAAATATCGATAAAATAAGGAAAATTTAGGGTAAAAAAGAGGAAAAAAATTGAACTTTCGCTAATATTATTCGTTTTTCTTGCTTTTTTCGGTCAAATCTCGATAAAATAAGGAAAATTAAGGGAAAAAAAGAGGATAAAAATTGATATTTCGCTAAAATTATTCGTTTTTCTTGCTTTTTTCGGTCAAATCTCGATAAAATGAGGAAAATTAAGGGAAAAAACGAGGATAAAAATTGATATTTCGCTAAAATTATTCGTTTTTCTTGCTTTTTTCGGTCAAATCTCGATAAAATAAGGAAAATTAAGGGAAAAAAGAGGAAAAAAATTGAAATTTCGCTAAAATTATTCGTTTTTCTAGCTTTTTTCGGACAAACCTCGATAAAATAAGGAAAATTAAGGGAAAAAAGAGGAAAAAAATAGAAATTTCGCTAAAATTATTCGTTTTTCTTGCTTTTTTCGGTCAAATCTCGATACAATAAGGAAAATTAAGGGAAAAAAAGAGGAAAAAAATTGAAATTTCGCTAAAATTATTCGTTTTTCTTCCTTTTTTCGGTCAAATCTCGATAAAATAAGTAAAATTAAGGGTAAAAAAGTGGATAAAAATTGATATTTCGCTAAAATTATTCGTTTTTTCTTGCTTTTTTTCGGTCAAATCTCGATAAAATAAGGAAAATTAAGGGAAAAAAGAGGAAAAAAATAGAAATTTCGCTAAAATTATTCGTTTTTCTTGCTTTTTTCGGTCAAATATCGATAAAATAAGGAAAATCAAGGGAAAAAAGATGATAAAAATTGATATTTAGCTAAAATTATTCGTTTTTCTTGCTTTTTTCGGTCAAATCTCGATAAAATGTGGAAAATTAAGGGAAAAAAAGACTAAAAAAATTGAAATTTCGCTAAAATTATTCGTTTTTCTTGCTTTTTTCGGTCAAATCTCGATAAAATAACGAAAATTAAGGAAAAAAAAAAGGAAAAAAAATTGAAATTTCGCTAAAATTTATCGTTTTTTCTTGCTTTTTTCGGTCAAATCTCGATAAAATGAGGAAAATTAAGGGAAAAAACGAGGATAAAAATTGATATTTCGCTAAAATTATTCGTTTTTCTTGCTTTTTTCGGTCAAATATCGATAAAATAAGGAAAATTAAGGGAAAAAAAGACTAAAAAAATTGAAATTTCGCTAAAATTATTCGTTTTTCTTGCTTTTTTCGGTCAAATCTCGATAAAATAAGGAAAATTAAGGGAAAAAAGAGGATAAAAATTGATATTTCGCTAAAATTATTCGTTTTTCTTGCTTTTTTCGGTCAAATCTCGATAAACTAAGGAAAATCAAGGGGAAAAAGATGATAAAAATTGATATTTCGCTAAAATTATTCGTTTTTCTTGCTTTTTTTCGGTCAAATATCGATAAAATAAGGAAAATTAAGGGAAAAAAAGACTAAAAAAATTGAAATTTCGCTAAAATTATTCGTTTTTCTTGCTTTTTTCGGTCAAATCTCGATAAAATAAGGAAAATTAAGGGAAAAAAAGAGGATAAAAATTGATATTTCGCTAAAATTATTCGTTTTTCTTGCTTTTTTCGGTCAAATCTCGATAAAATAAGGAAAATCAAGGGGAAAAAGATGATAAAAATTGATATTTCGCTAAAATTATTCGTTTTTCTTGCTTTTTTCGGTCAAATCTCGATAAAATGAGGAAAATTAAGGGAAAAAAAGATGAAAATAATTGAAATTTCGCTAACATTATTCGTTTTTCTTGCTTTTTCGGTCAAATCTTGATAAAATAAGGAAAATTAAGGGTAAAAAAGAGGAAAAAAATTGAAATTTCGCTAAAATTATTCGTTTTTCTTGCTTCTTTTGGTCAAATCTCGATTATATAAGGAAATTTAAGGGAAAAAAACAGGAAAAAAAATGAAATTTCGCTCAAATTATTCGTTTTTCTTGCTTTTTACGGTCAAATCTCGATAAAATAAGGAAAATTAAGGGAAAAAAAGAGGATAAATTGATATTTCGCTAAAATTATTCGTTTTTCTTGCTTTTTTCGGTCAAATCTCGATAAAATTAGGAAAATTAAGGGAAAAAAAGAGGAAAAAATTGATATTTCACTAAAATTATTCGTTTTTCTTGCTTTTTTCGGTCAAATCTCGATAAAATAAGTAAAATTAAGGGAAAAAAAGAGGAAAAAAATTTAAATTTCGCTAAAATTGTTCGTTTTTCTTGCTTTTTTCGGTCAAATCTCGATAAAATAAGGATAATTAAGGGAATAAAAGAGGATAAAAATTGATATTTCGCTAAAATTATTCGTTTTTCGTGCTTTTTTCGGACAAACCTTGATAAAATAAGGAAGATTAAGGGAAAAAAAGACAAAAAAAATTGAAATTTCGCTAAAATTATTCGTTTTTCTAGCTTTTTTCGGTCAAATCTCGATAAAATAAGGAAAATTAAGGGAAAAAAGAGGAAAAAAATAGAAATTTCGCTAAAATTATTCGTTTTTCTTGCTTTTTTCGGTCAAATATCGATAAAATAAGGAAAATTTAGGGTAAAAAAGAGGAAAAAAATTGAACTTTCGCTAATATTATTCGTTTTTCTTGCTTTTTTCGGTCAAATCTCGATAAAATAAGGAAAATTAAGGGAAAAAAAGAGGATAAAAATTGATATTTCGCTAAAATTATTCGTTTTTCTTGCTTTTTTCGGTCAAATCTCGATAAAATGAGGAAAATTAAGGGAAAAAACGAGGATAAAAATTGATATTTCGCTAAAATTATTCGTTTTTCTTGCTTTTTTCGGTCAAATCTCGATAAAATAAGGAAAATTAAGGGAAAAAAGAGGAAAAAAAATTGAAATTTCGCTAAAATTATTCGTTTTTCTTGCTTTTTTATGTCAAATCTCGATAAAATAAGGAAAATTAAGGGAAAAAAAGAGGATAAAAATTTATATTTCGCTAAAATTATTCGTTTTTCTTGCTTTTTTCGGTCAAATATCGATAAAATAAGGAAAATTAAGGGAAAAAAGAGGAAAAAAATAGAAATTTCGATAAAATTATTCGTTTTTCTTTCATTTTTCGGTCAAATCTCGATTAAATAAGGAAAATTAAGGGTAAAAAAGAGGAAAAAAATTGAAATTTCGATCAAATTATTCGTTTTTCTTGCTTTTTTCGGTCAAATCTCGATAAAATGAGGAAAATTAAGGGAAAAAACGAGGATAAAAATTGATATTTTGCTAAAATTATTCGTTTTTCTTGCTTTTTTCGGTTAAATATCGATAAAATAAGGAAAATCAAGGGAAAAAAGATGATAAAAATTAATATTTAGCTAAAATTATTCGTTTTTCTTGCTTTTTTCGGTCAAATCTCGATAAAATGTGGAAAATTAATGGAAAAAAAGACTAAAAAAATTGAAATTTCGCGAAAATTATTCGTTTTTCTTGCTTTTTTCGGTCAAATCTTGATAAAATAAGGAAATTTAAGCGAAAAAAAGAGGAAAAAAATAGAAATTTCGCAAAAATTATTCGTTTTTCTTGCTTTTTTCGGTCAAATCTCGATAAAATAAGGAAAATTAAGGGAATAAAAGAGGATAAAAATTGATATTTCGCTAAAATTATTCGTTTTTCTTGCTTTTTTCGGACAAACCTCGATAAAATAAGGAAAATTAAGGGAAAAAAAGAGGAAAAAAATTGAGATTTCGCTAAAATTATTCGTTTTTCTTGCTTTTTTCGGTCAAATCTCGATAAAATAAGGAAAATTAAGGGAATAAAAGAGGATAAAAATTGATATTTCGCTAAAATTATTCGTTTTTCTTGCTTTTTTCGGACAAACCTCGATAAAATAAGGAAAATTAAGGGAAAAAAAAGAGGAAAAAATTGAAATTTCGCTAAAATTATTCGTTTTTCTTGCTTTTTTCGGTCAAATCTCGATAAAATAAGGAAAATTAAGGGTAAAAAAGAGGAAAAAAATTGAAATTTCGCTAAAATTTATCGTTTTTCTTGCTTTTTTCGGTCAAATCTCGATAAAATGAGGAAAATTAAGGGAAAAAACGAGGATAAAAATTGATATTTCGCTAAAATTATTCGTTTTTCTTGCTTTTTTCGGTCAAATATCGATAAAATAAGGAAAATTAAGGGAAAAAAAGACTAAAAAAATTGAAATTTCGCTAAAATTATTCGTTTTTCTTGCTTTTTTCGGTCAAATCTCGATAAAATAAGGAAAATTAAGGGAAAAAAGAGGATAAAAATTGATATTTCGCTAAAATTATTCGTTTTTCTTGCTTTTTTCGGTCAAATCTCGATAAAATAAGGAAAATCAAGGGGAAAAAGATGATAAAAATTGATATTTCGCTAAAATTATTCGTTTTTCTTGCTTTTTTCGGTCAAATCTCGATAAAATAAGGAAAATTAAGGGAAAAAAAGAGGAAAAAAATTGAAATTTCGCAAAAATTATTCGTTTTTCTTGCTTTTTTCGGTCAAATCTCGATAAAATAAGGAAAATTATGGGAAAGAAATAGGAAAAAAATTGAAATTTCGCTAAAATTATTCGTTTTTCTTCCTTTTTTCGGTCAAATCTCGATAAAATAAGGAAAATTAAGGGAAAAAAAGAGGATAAAAATTGATATTTCGATAAAATTATTCGTTTTTCTTGCTTTTTTCGGTCAAATCTCGATAAAATAAGTAAAATTAAGGGAAGAAAAGAGGAAAAAATTTGAAGTTTCGCTAAAATTATTCGTTTTTCTTGCTTTTTTCGGTCAAATCTCGATAAAATAAGGGAAAAAAAGAGGATTAAAATTGAAATTTTTCTACAATTATTCGTTTTTCTTGCTTTTTTCGGTCAAATCTCGATAAAATAAGCAAAATTAAGGGAAAAAAAGAGGAAAAAAATTGAAATTTCGCTAAAATTATTCGTTTTTCTTGCTTTTTTCGGTCAAATCTCGATAAAATAAGGAAATTAAAGGGAAAAAAGAGGATAAAAATTGATAATTCGATAAAATTATTGGTTTTTCTTGCTTTTTCGGTCAAATCTCGATAAAATAAGGAAAATTATGGGAAAAAAAGAGGAAAAAAATTGAAATTTCGCTAAAATTATTCATTTTTCTTGCTTTTTTTGGTCAAATCTCGATAAAATAAGGAAAATTAAGGGAAAAAAAGAGGAAAAAAATTGAAATTTCGCTAAAATTATTCGTTTTTCTTGCTTTTTTCGGTCAAATCTCGATAAAATAAGGAAAATTAAGGGAAAAAAATAGGAAAAAAATTGAAATTTCGCTAAAATTATTCATTTTTCTTCCTTTTTTCGGTCAAATCTCGATAAAATAAGGAAAATTAAGGGAAAAAAAGAGGATAAAAATTGATATTTCGATAAAATTATTCGTTTTTCTTGCTTTTTTCGGTCAAATCTCGTTAAATGAGGAGAATGAAGGAAAAAATGAGGAAAAAAATTGAAATTTCGCTAAAATCATTCGTTTTTCTTGCTTTTTTCGGTCAAATCTCGATAAAATAAGGAAAATTAAGGGAAAAAAAGATGAAAAAAATGGAAATTTCGCAAAAATTATTCGTTTTTCTTGCTTTTTTCGGTCAAATCTCGATAAAATAAGGAAAATTAAGGGAAAAAAAGAGGAAAAAAATTGAAATTTCGCTAAAATTATTCGTTTTTCTTGCTTTTTTCGGTCAAATCTCGATAAAATAAGCAAAATTAAGGGAAAAAAAGATGAAAAAATTTGAAATTTCGTTAATATTACTCGTTTTTCTTGCTTTTTTCGGTCAAATCTCGATAAAATAAGGAAAATTAAGGGAAAAAAAGAGGAAAAAAATTGAAATTTCGCTAAAATTATTCGTTTTTCTTGCTATTTTCGGTCAAATCTCGTTAAATGAGGAGAATGAAGGAAAAAGAGAATGAAAAAAATTGAAATTTCGCTAAAATTATTCGTTTTTCTTCCTTTTTGCGGTCAAATCTCGATAAAGTAAGGAAAATTAAGGGAAAAAAAGAAGATAAAAATTGAAATTTCGCTAAAATTATTCGTTTTTCCTGCTTTTTCGGTCAAATCTCGATAAAATAAGGAAAATTAAGGGAAAAAAAGAGGGAAAAATTGAAATTTCGCTAAAATTAATCGTTTTTCTTGCTTTTTGCGGTCAAATCTCGATAAAGTAAGCAAAATTAAGGGAAAAAAAGAGGAAAAAAATTGAAATTTCGCTAAAATTATTCGTTTTTCTTGCTTTTTTCGGTCAAATCTCGATAAAATAAGGAAAATTAAGGGAAAAAAGAGGATAAAAATTGATAATTCGATAAAATTATTGGTTTTTCTTGCTTTTTCGGTCAAATCTCGATAAAATAAGGAAAATAAAGGGAAAAAAAGTGGAAGAAAATAAAAATTTCGCTAAAATTATTCATTTTTCTTGCTTTTTTCGGTCAAATCTCGATAAAATAAGGAAAATTAAGGGAAAAAAAGAGGAAAAAAATTGAAATTTCGCAAAAATTATTCGTTTTTCTTGCTTTTTTCGGTCAAATCTCGATAAAATAAGGAAAATTAAGGGAAAAAAATAGGAAAAAAATTGAAATTTCGCTAAAATTATTCGTTTTTCTTCCTTTTTTCGGTCAAATCTCGATAAAATAAGGGAAAAAAAGAGGATTAAAATTGAAATTTTTCTACAATTATTCGTTTTTCTTGCTTTTTTCGGTCAAATCTCGATAAAATAAGCAAAATTAAGGGAAAAAAAGAGGAAAAAAATTGAAATTTCGCTAAAATTATTCGTTTTTCTTGCTTTTTTCGGTCAAATCTCGATAAAATAAGGAAAATTAAGGGAAAAAAGAGGATAAAAATTGATAATTCGATAAAATTATTGGTTTTTCTTGCTTTTTCGGTCAAATCTCGATAAAATAAGGAAAATTAAGGGAAAAAAAGAGGAAAAAAATTGAAATTTCGCTAAAATTATTCATTTTTCTTGCTTTTTTTGGTCAAATCTCGATAAAATAAGGAAAATTAAGGGAAAAAAAGAGGAAAAAAATTGAAATTTCGCTAAAATTATTCGTTTTTCTTGCTTTTTTCGGTCAAATCTCGATAAAATAAGGAAAATTAAGGGAAAAAAATAGGAAAAAAATTGAAATTTCGCTAAAATTATTCGTTTTTCTTCCTTTTTTCGGTCAAATCTCGATAAAATAAGGAAAATTAAGGGAAAAAAAGAGGATAAAAATTGATATTTCGATAAAATTATTCGTTTTTCTTGCTTTTTTCGGTCAAATCTCGTTAAATGAGGAGAATGAAGGAAAAAATGAGGAAAAAAATTGAAATTTCGCTAAAATCATTCGTTTTTCTTGCTTTTTTTCGGTCAAATCTCGATAAAATAAGGAAAATTAAGGGAAAAAAAAGATGAAAAAAATGGAAATTTCGCAAAAATTATTCGTTTTTCTTGCTTTTTTGGTCAAATCTCGATAAAATAAGGAAAATTAAGGGAAAAAAAGAGGAAAAAAATTGAAATTTCGCTAAAATTATTCGTTTTTCTTGCTTTTTTCGGTCAAATCTCGATAAAATAAGCAAAATTAAGGGAAAAAAAGATGAAAAAATTTGAAATTTTGTTAATATTACTCGTTTTTCTTGCTTTTTTCGGTCAAATCTCGATAAAATAAGGAAAATTAAGGGAAAAAAAGAGGAAAAAAATTGAAATTTCGCTAAAATTATTCGTTTTTCTTGCTTTTTTCGGTCAAATCTCGTTAAATGAGGAGAATGAAGGAAAAAGAGAATGAAAAAAATTGAAATTTCGCTAAAATTATTCGTTTTTCTTCCTTTTTGCGGTCAAATCTCGATAAAGTAAGGAAAATTAAGGGAAAAAAAGAAGATAAAAATTGAAATTTCGCTAAAATTATTCGTTTTTTCCTGCTTTTTCGGTCAAATCTCGATAAAATAAGGAAAATTAAGGGAAAAAAAGAGGGAAAAATTGAAATTTCGCTAAAATTAATCGTTTTTCTTGCTTTTTGCGGTCAAATCTCGATAAAGTAAGCAAAATTAAGGGAAAAAAAGAGGAAAAAAATTGAAATTTCGCTAAAATTATTCGTTTTTCTTGCTTTTTTCGGTCAAATCTCGATAAAATAAGGAAAATTAAGGGAAAAAAGAGGATAAAAATTGATAATTCGATAAAATTATTGGTTTTTCTTGCTTTTTCGGTCAAATCTCGATAAAATAAGGAAAATAAAGGGAAAAAAAGTGGAAAAAAATCAAAATTTCGCTAAAATTATTCATTTTTCTTGCTTTTTTTCGGTCAAATCTCGATTAAATAAGGAAAATTAAGGGAAAAAAAGAGGAAAAAAATTGAAATTTCGCAAAAATTATTCGTTTTTCTTCCTTTTTTCGGTCAAATCTCGATAAAATAAGGAAAATTAAGGGAAAAAAATAGGAAAAAAATTGAAATTTCGCTAAAATTATTCGTTTTTCTTCCTTTTTTCGGTCAAATCTCGATAAAATAAGGAAAATTAAGGGAAAAAAAGAGGATAAAAATTGATATTTCGATAAAATTATTCGTTTTTCTTGCTTTTTTCGGTCAAATCTCGATAAAATAAGGAAAATTAAGGGAAGAAAAGAGGAAAAAATTTGAAATTTTGCTAAAATTATTCGTTTTTCTTGCTTTTTTCGGTCAAATCTCGATAAAATAAGGGAAAAAAAGAGGATTAAAATTGAAATTTTTCTACAATTATTCGTTTTTCTTGCTTTTTTCGGTCAAATCTCGATAAAATAAGGAAAATTAAGGGAAAAAAAGAGGATAAAAATTGATATTTCGATAAAATTATTCGTTTTTCTTGCTTTTTTCGGTCAAATCTCGTTAAATGAGGAGAATGAAGGAAAAAATGAGGAAAAAAATTGAAATTTCGCTAAAATCATTCGTTTTTCTTGCTTTTTTCGGTCAAATCTCGATAAAATAAGGAAAATTAAGGGAAAAAAAGATGATAAAAATGGAAATTTCGCAAAAATTATTCGTTTTTCTTGCTTTTTTCGGTCAAATCTCGATAAAATAAGGAAAATTAAGGGAAAAAAAGAGGAAAAAAATTGAAATTTCGCTAAAATTATTCGTTTTTCTTGCTTTTTTCGGTCAAATCTCGATAAAATAAGCAAAATTAAGGGAAAAAAAGATGGAAAAATTTGAAATTTCGTTAATATTACTCGTTTTTCTTGCTTTTTTCGGTCAAATCTCGATAAAATAAGGAAAATTAAGGGAAAAAAAGAGGAAAAAAATTGAAATTTCGCTAAAATTATTCGTTTTTCTTGCTTTTTTCGGTCAAATCTCGATAAAATAAGCAAAATTAAGGGGAAAAAAGAGGAAAAAAATTGAAATTTCGCTAAAATTATTCGTTTTTCTTGCTTTTTTCGGTCAAATCTCGATAAAATAAGGAAAATTAAGGGAAAAAAAGAGGATAAAAATTGAAATTTTTCTAAAATTATTCATTTTTCTTGCTTTTTTCGGTCAAATCTAGATAAAATAAGGAATATTAAGGGAAAAAAAGAAGATAAAAATTGAAATTTCTCAAAAATTATTCGTTTTTCTTGCTTTTTTCGGTCAATTCTCGATAAAATAAGGAAAATTAAGGGAAAAAAGAGGATAAAAATTGATATTTTGCAAAAATTATTCGTTTTTCTTGCTTTTTTCGGTCAAATCTCGTTAAATGAGGAGAATGAAGGAAAAAGAGA
Source organism: Sympetrum striolatum (assembly GCA_947579665.1). Taxonomy (NCBI): domain Eukaryota; kingdom Metazoa; phylum Arthropoda; class Insecta; order Odonata; family Libellulidae; genus Sympetrum; species Sympetrum striolatum. The sequence continues at coordinate 15,402 of CANPUZ010000391.1, forward strand.
ATGAAAAAAATTGAAATTTCGCTAAAATTATTCGTTTTTCTTCCTTTTTGCGGTCAAATCTCGATAAAGTAAGGAATATTAAGGGAAAAAAAGAAGATAAAAATTGAAATTTCGCTAAAATTATTCGTTTTTCTTGCTTTTTCGGTCAAATCTCGATAACATAAAGGAAATTAAGGGAAAAAAAGAGGAAAAAATTTGAAATTTCGCTAAAATTATTCGTTTTTCTTGCTTTTTTTCGGTCAAATCTCGATAAAATAAGGAAAATTAAGGGAAAAAAGAGGATAAAAATTGAAATTTTTCTAAAATTATTCATTTTTCTTGCTTTTTTTCGGTCAAATCTAGATAAAATAAGGAATATTAAGGGAAAAAAAGAAGATAAAAATTGAAATTTCGCAAAAATTATTCGTTTTTCTTGCTTTTTTTCGGTCAAATCTCGATAAAATAAGGAAAATTAAGGGAAAAAAGAGGATAAAAATTGATATTTGGAAAAATTATTCGTTTTTCTTGCTTTTTGCGGTCAAATCTCGATAAAGTAAGGAAAATTAAAGGAAAAAAAGAGGAAAAAAATTGAAATTTCGCTAAAATTATTCGTTTTTTCATGCTTTTTTCGGTCAAATCTCGATAAAATAAGGAAAATTAAGGAAAAAAAAGATGAAAAAGATTGAAATTTCGCTAAAATTATTCGTTTTTCTTGCTTTTTTTGGTGAAATCTCGATAAAATAAGGAAAATTAAGGGAAAAAAAGAGGAAAAAAATTGAAATTTCGCTAAAATTATTCGTTTTTCTTGCTTTTTTCGGTCAAATCTCGTTAAATGAGGAGAATGAAGGAAAAAGAGAATGAAAAAAATTGAAATTTCGCTAAAATTATTCGTTTTTCTTCCTTTTTGCGGTCAAATCTCGATAAAGTAAGGAAAATTAAGGGAAAAAAAGAAGATAAAAATTGAAATTTCGCTAAAATTATTCGTTTTTCCTGCTTTTTCGGTCAAATCTCGATAAAATAAGGAAAATTAAGGGAAAAAAAGAGGGAAAAATTGAAATTTCGCTAAAATTAATCGTTTTTCTTGCTTTTTGCGGTCAAATCTCGATAAAGTAAGCAAAATTAAGGGAAAAAAAGAGGAAAAAAATTGAAATTTCGCTAAAATTATTCGTTTTTCTTGCTTTTTTCGGTCAAATCTCGATAAAATAAGGAAAATTAAGGGAAAAAAGAGGATAAAAATTGATAATTCGATAAAATTATTGGTTTTTCTTGCTTTTTCGGTCAAATCTCGATAAAATAAGGAAAATAAAGGGAAAAAAAGTGGAAAAAAATCAAAATTTCGCTAAAATTATTCATTTTTCTTGCTTTTTTCGGTCAAATCTCGATAAAATAAGGAAAATTAAGGGAAAAAAAGAGGAAAAAAATTGAAATTTCGCAAAAATTATTCGTTTTTCTTGCTTTTTTCGGTCAAATCTCGATAAAATAAGGAAAATTAAGGGAAAAAAATAGGAAAAAAATTGAAATTTCGCTAAAATTATTCGTTTTTCTTCCTTTTTTCGGTCAAATCTCGATAAAATAAGGAAAATTAAGGGAAAAAAAGAGGAAAAGAAAAAAATTGATATTTCGATAAAATTATTCGTTTTTCTTGCTTTTTTCGGTCAAATCTCGATAAAATAAGGAAAATTAAGGGAAGAAAAGAGGAAAAAATTTGAAATTTTGCTAAAATTATTCGTTTTTCTTGCTTTTTTTCGGTCAAATCTCGATAAAATAAGGGAAAAAAAGAGGATTAAAATTGAAATTTTTCTACAATTATTCGTTTTTCTTGCTTTTTTCGGTCAAATCTCGATAAAATAAGCAAAATTCAGGGAAAAAAAGAGGAAAAAAATTGAAATTTCGCTAAAATTATTCGTTTTTCTTGCTTTTTTCGGTCAAATCTCGATAAAATAAGGAAAATTAAGGGAAAAAAGAGGATAAAAAATTGATAATTCGATAAAATTATTGGTTTTTCTTGCTTTTTCGGTCAAATCTCGATAAAATAAGGAAAATTAAGGGAAAAAAAGAGGAAAAAAATTGAAATTTCGCTAAAATTATTCATTTTTCTTGCTTTTTTTGGTCAAATCTATATAAAATAAGGAAAACTAAGGGAAAAAAAGAGGAAAAAAATTCAAATTTCGCTAAAATTATTCGTTTTTCTTGCTTTTTTCGGTCAAAGTCTCGATAAAATAAGGAAAATTAAGGAAAAAAATAGGAAAAAAATTGAAATTTCGCTAAAATTATTCGTTTTTCTTCCTTTTTTCGGTCAAATCTCGATAAAATAAGGAAAATTAAGGGAAAAAAAGAGGATAAAAATTGATATTTCGATAAAATTATTCGTTTTTCTTGCTTTTTTCGGTCAAATCTCGTTAAATGAGGAGAATGAAGGAAAAAATGAGGAAAAAAATTGAAATTTCGCTAAAATCATTCGTTTTTCTTGCTTTTTTCGGTCAAATCTCGATAAAATATAGGAAAATTAAGGGAAAAAAAGATGATAAAAATGGAAATTTCGCAAAAATTATTCGTTTTTCTTGCTTTTTTCGGTCAAATCTCGATAAAATAAGGAAAATTAAGGGAAAAAAAGAGGAAAAAAATTGAAATTTCGCTAAAATTATTCGTTTTTCTTGCTTTTTTCGGTCAAATCTCGATAAAATAAGCAAAATTAAGGGAAAAAAAGATGGAAAAATTTGAAATTTCGTTAATATTACTCGTTTTTCTTGCTTTTTTCGTTCAAATCTCGATAAAATAAGGAAAATTAAGGGAAAAAAAGAGGAAAAAAATTGAAATTTCGCTAAAATTATTCGTTTTTCTTGCTTTTTTCGGTCAAATCTCGATAAAATAAGCAAAATTAAGGGAAAAAAAGAGGAAAAAAATTGAAATTTCGCTAAAATTATTCGTTTTTCTTGCTTTTTTTCGGTCAAATCTCGATAAAATAAGGAAAATTAAGGGAAAAAAAGAGGATAAAAATTGAAATTTTTCTAAAATTATTCATTTTTCTTGCTTTTTTCGGTCAAATCTAGATAAAATAAGGAATATTAAGGGAAAAAAAAGAAGATAAAAATTGAAATTTCTCAAAAATTATTCGTTTTTCTTGCTTTTTTCGGTCAATTCTCGATAAAATAAGGAAAATTAAGGGAAAAAAGAGGATAAAAATTGATATTTTGCAAAAATTATTCGTTTTTCCTTGCTTTTTTCGGTCAAATCTCGTTAAATGAGGAGAATGAAGGAAAAAGAGAATGAAAAAAATTGAAATTTCGCTAAAATTATTCGTTTTTCTTCCTTTTTTGCGGTCAAATCTCGATAAAGTAAGGAATATTAAGGGAAAAAAAGAAGATAAAAATTGAAATTTCGCTAAAATTATTCGTTTTTCTTGCTTTTTCGGTCAAATCTCGATAACATAAAGGAAATTAAGGGAAAAAAAGAGGAAAAAATTTGAAATTTCGCTAAAATTATTCGTTTTTTCCTTGCTTTTTTTCGGTCAAATCTCGATAAAATAAGGAAAATTAAGGGAAAAAAAGAGGATAAAAATTGAAATTTTTCTAAAATTATTCATTTTTCTTGCTTTTTTCGGTCAAATCTAGATAAAATAAGGAATATTAAGGGAAAAAAAGAAGATAAAAATTGAAATTTCGCAAAAATTATTCGTTTTTATTGCTTTTTTTCGGTCAAATCTCGATAAAATAAGGAAAATTAAGGGAAAAAAGAGGATAAAAATTGATATTTTGCAAAAATTATTCGTTTTTCTTGCTTTTTGCGGTCAAATCTCGATAAAGTAAGGAAAATTAAAGGAAAAAAAGAGGAAAAAAATTGAAATTTCGCTAAAATTATTCGTTTTTTCATGCTTTTTTTCGGTCAAATCTCGATAAAATAAGGAAAATTAAGGGAAAAAAAGATGAAAAAGATTGAAATTTCGCTAAAATTATTCGTTTTTCTTGCTTTTTTTGGTGAAATCTCGATAAAATAAGGAAAATTAAGGGAAAAAAAGAGGAAAAAAATTGAAATTTCGCTAAAATTATTCGTTTTTCTTGCTTTTTTCGGTCAAATCTCGATAAAATAAGGAAAATTAAGGGAAAAAAAGAGGAAAAAATTTGAAATTTCGCTAAAATTATTCGTTTTTCTTGCTTTTTTCGGTCAAATCTCGATAAAATAAGGGAAAAAAAGAGGATTAAAATTGAAATTTTGCTACAATTATTCGTTTTTCTTGCTTTTTTCGGTCAAATCTCGATAAAATAAGCAAAATTAAGGGAAAAAAAGAGGAAAAAAATTGAAATTTCGCTAAAATTATTCGTTTTTCTTGCTTTTTTCGGTCAAATCTCGATAAAATAAGGAAAATTAAGGGAAAAAAGAGGATAAAAATTGATAATTCGATAAAATTATTGGTTTTTCTTGCTTTTTCGGTCAAATCTCGATAAAATAAGGAAAATTAAGGGAAGAAAAGAGGAAAAAAATTGAAATTTCGCTAAAATTATTCATTTTTCTTGCTTTTTTCGGTCAAATCTCGATAAATTAAGGAAAATTAAGGGAAAAAAGAGGAAACAAATTGAAATTTCGCTAAAATTATTCGTTTTTCTTGCTTTTTTCGGTCAAATCTCGATAAAATAAGGAAAATTAAGGGAAAAAAATAGGAAAAAAATTGAAATTTCGCTAAAATTATTCGTTTTTCTTCCTTTTTTCGGTCAAATCTCGATAAAATAAGGAAAATTAAGGGAAAAAAAGAGGATAACTATTGATATTTCGATAAAATTATTCGTTTTTCTTGCTTTTTTCGGTCAAATCTCGTTAAATGAGGAGAATGAAGGAAAAAATGAGGAAAAAAATTGAAATTTCGCTAAAATTATTCGTTTTTCTTGCTTTTTTTCGGTCAAATCTCGATAAAATAAGCAAAATTAAGGGAAAAAAAGAGGAAAAAAATTGAAATTTCGCTAAAATTATTCGTTTTTCTTGCTTTTTTCGGTCAAATCTCGTTAAATGAGGAGAATGAAGGAAAAAATGAGGAAAAAAATTGAAATTTCGCTAAAATTATTCGTTTTTCTTGCTTTTTTCGGTCAAATCTCGATAAAATAAGCAAAATTAAGGGAAAAAAAGAGGAAAAAAATTGAAATTTCGCTAAAATTATTCGTTTTTCTTGCTTTTTTCGGTCAAATCTCGATAAAATAAGAAAAATTAAGGGAAAAAAAGAGGATAAAAATTGAAATTTTTCTAAAATTATTCATTTTTCTTGCTTTTTTCGGTCAAATCTAGATAAAATAAGGAATATTAAGGGAAAAAAAGAAGATAAAAATTGAAATTTCTCAAAAATTATTCGTTTTTCTTGCTTTTTTTCGGTCAATTCTCGATAAAATAAGGAAAATTAAGGGAAAAAAGAGGATAAAAATTGATATTTTGCAAAAATTATTCGTTTTTCTTGCTTTTTTCGGTCAAATCTCGTTAAATGAGGAGAATGAAGGAAAAAGAGAATGAAAAAAATTGAAATTTCGCTAAAATTCTTCGTTTTTCTTCCTTTTTGCGGTCAAATCTCGATAAAGTAAGGAAAATTAAGGGAAAAAAAGAAGATAAAAATTGAAATTTCGCTAAAATTATTCGTTTTTCTTGCTTTTTCGTTCAAATCTCGATAACATAAAGAAAATTAAGGGAAAAAAAGAGGATAAAAATTGAAATTTTTCTAAAATTATTCATTTTTCTTGCTTTTTTCGGTCAAATCTAGATAAAATAAGGAATATTAAGGGAAAAAAAGAAGATAAAAATTGAAATTTCGCAAAAATTATTCGTTTTTCTTGCTTTTTGCGGTCAAATCTCGATAAAGTAAGGAAAATTAAAGGAAAAAAAGAGGAAAAAAATTGAAATTTCGCTAAAATTATTCGTTTTTCATGCTTTTTTCGGTCAAATCTCGATAAAATAAGGAAAATTAAGGAAAAAAAAGATGAAAAAGATTGAAATTTCGCTAAAATTATTCGTTTTTCTTGCTTTTTTTGGTGAAATCTCGATAAAATAAGGAAAATTAAGGGAAAAAAAGAGGAAAAAAATTGAAATTTCGCTAAAATTATTCGTTTTTCTTGCTTTTTTCGGTCAAATCTCGTTAAATGAGGAGAATGAAGGAAAAAGAGAATGAAAAAAATTGAAATTTCGCTAAAATTATTCGTTTTTCTTCCTTTTTGCGGTCAAATCTCGATAAAGTAAGGAAAATTAAGGGAAAAAAAGAAGATAAAAATTGAAATTTCGCTAAAATTATTCGTTTTTCCTGCTTTTTCGGTCAAATCTCGATAAAATAAGGAAAATTAAGGGAAAAAAAGAGGGAAAAATTGAAATTTCGCTAAAATTAATCGTTTTTCTTGCTTTTTGCGGTCAAATCTCGATAAAGTAAGCAAAATTAAGGGAAAAAAAGAGGAAAAAAATTGAAATTTCGCTAAAATTATTCGTTTTTCTTGCTTTTTTCGGTCAAATCTCGATAAAATAAGGAAAATTAAGGGAAAAAAGAGGATAAAAATTGATAATTCGATAAAATTATTGGTTTTTCTTGCTTTTTCGGTCAAATCTCGATAAAATAAGGAAAATAAAGGGAAAAAAAGTGGAAAAAAATCAAAATTTCGCTAAAATTATTCATTTTTCTTGCTTTTTTCGGTCAAATCTCGATAAAATAAGGAAAATTAAGGGAAAAAAAGAGGAAAAAAATTGAAATTTCGCAAAAATTATTCGTTTTTCTTGCTTTTTTCGGTCAAATCTCGATAAAATAAGGAAAATTAAGGGAAAAAAATAGGAAAAAAATTGAAATTTCGCTAAAATTATTCGTTTTTCTTCCTTTTTTCGGTCAAATCTCGATAAAATAAGGAAAATTAAGGGAAAAAAAGAGGATAAAAATTGATATTTCGATAAAATTATTCGTTTTTCTTGCTTTTTTCGGTCAAATCTCGATAAAATAAGGAAAATTAAGGGAAGAAAAGAGGAAAAAATTTGAAATTTTGCTAAAATTATTCGTTTTTCTTGCTTTTTTCGGTCAAATCTCGATAAAATAAGGGAAAAAAAGAGGATTAAAATTGAAATTTTTCTACAATTATTCGTTTTTCTTGCTTTTTTCGGTCAAATCTCGATAAAATAAGCAAAATTAAGGGAAAAAAAGAGGAAAAAAATTGAAATTTCGCTAAAATTATTCGTTTTTCTTGCTTTTTTCGGTCAAATCTCGATAAAATAAGGAAAATTAAGGGAAAAAAGAGGATAAAAATTGATAATTCGATAAAATTATTGGTTTTTCTTGCTTTTTCGGTCAAATCTCGATAAAATAAGGAAAATTAAGGGAAAAAAAGAGGAAAAAAATTGAAATTTCGCTAAAATTATTCATTTTTCTTGCTTTTTTTGGTCAAATCTATATAAAATAAGGAAAACTAAGGGAAAAAAAGAGGAAAAAAATTCAAATTTCGCTAAAATTATTCGTTTTTCTTGCTTTTTTCGGTCAAAGTCTCGATAAAATAAGGAAAATTAAGGGAAAAAAATAGGAAAAAAATTGAAATTTCGCTAAAATTATTCGTTTTTCTTCCTTTTTTCGGTCAAATCTCGATAAAATAAGGAAAATTAAGGGAAAAAAAGAGGATAAAAATTGATATTTCGATAAAATTATTCGTTTTTCTTGCTTTTTTCGGTCAAATCTCGTTAAATGAGGAGAATGAAGGAAAAAATGAGGAAAAAAATTGAAATTTCGCTAAAATCATTCGTTTTTCTTGCTTTTTTCGGTCAAATCTCGATAAAATAAGGAAAATTAAGGGAAAAAAAGATGATAAAAATGGAAATTTCGCAAAAATTATTCGTTTTTCTTGCTTTTTTCGGTCAAATCTCGATAAAATAAGGAAAATTAAGGGAAAAAAAGAGGAAAAAAATTGAAATTTCGCTAAAATTATTCGTTTTTCTTGCTTTTTTCGGTCAAATCTCGATAAAATAAGCAAAATTAAGGGAAAAAAAGATGGAAAAATTTGAAATTTCGTTAATATTACTCGTTTTTCTTGCTTTTTTCGTTCAAATCTCGATAAAATAAGGAAAATTAAGGGAAAAAAAAGAGGAAAAAAATTGAAATTTCTCTAAAATTATTCGTTTTTCTTGCTTTTTTCGGTCAAATCTCGATAAAATAAGCAAAATTAAGGGAAAAAAAGAGGAAAAAAATTGAAATTTCGCTAAAATTATTCGTTTTTCTTGCTTTTTTCGGTCAAATCTCGATAAAATAAGGAAAATTAAGGGAAAAAAAGAGGATAAAAATTGAAATTTTTCTAAAATTATTCATTTTTCTTGCTTTTTTCGGTCAAATCTAGATAAAATAAGGAATATTAAGGGAAAAAAAGAAGATAAAAATTGAAATTTCTCAAAAATTATTCGTTTTTCTTGCTTTTTTCGGTCAATTCTCGATAAAATAAGGAAAATTAAGGGAAAAAAGAGGATAAAAATTGATATTTTGCAAAAATTATTCGTTTTTCTTGCTTTTTTCGGTCAAATCTCGTTAAATGAGGAGAATGAAGGAAAAAGAGAATGAAAAAAATTGAAATTTCGCTAAAATTATTCGTTTTTCTTCCTTTTTGCGGTCAAATCTCGATAAAGTAAGGAATATTAAGGGAAAAAAAGAAGATAAAAATTGAAATTTCGCTAAAATTATTCGTTTTTCTTGCTTTTTCGGTCAAATCTCGATAACATAAAGGAAATTAAGGGAAAAAAAGAGGAAAAAATTTGAAATTTCGCTAAAATTATTCGTTTTTCTTGCTTTTTTCGGTCAAATCTCGATAAAATAAGGAAAATTAAGGGAAAAAAAGAGGATAAAAATTGAAATTTTTCTAAAATTATTCATTTTTCTTGCTTTTTTCGGTCAAATCTAGATAAAATAAGGAATATTAAGGGAAAAAAAGAAGATAAAAATTGAAATTTCGCAAAAATTATTCGTTTTTCTTGCTTTTTTCGGTCAAATCTCGATAAAATAAGGAAAATTAAGGGAAAAAAGAGGATAAAAATTGATATTTTGCAAAAATTATTCGTTTTTCTTGCTTTTTGCGGTCAAATCTCGATAAAGTAAGGAAAATTAAAGGAAAAAAAGAGGAAAAAAATTGAAATTTCGCTAAAATTATTCGTTTTTCATGCTTTTTTCGGTCAAATCTCGATAAAATAAGGAAAATTAAGGGAAAAAAAGATGAAAAAGATTGAAATTTCGCTAAAATTATTCGTTTTTCTTGCTTTTTTTGGTGAAATCTCGATAAAATAAGGAAAATTAAGGGAAAAAAAGAGGAAAAAAATTGAAATTTCGCTAAAATTATTCGTTTTTCTTGCTTTTTTCGGTCAAATCTCGATAAAATAAGGAAAATTAAGGGAAAAAAAGAGGAAAAAATTTGAAATTTCGCTAAAATTATTCGTTTTTCTTGCTTTTTTCGGTCAAATCTCGATAAAATAAGGGAAAAAAAGAGGATTAAAATTGAAATTTTGCTACAATTATTCGTTTTTCTTGCTTTTTTCGGTCAAATCTCGATAAAATAAGCAAAATTAAGGGAAAAAAAGAGGAAAAAAATTGAAATTTCGCTAAAATTATTCGTTTTTCTTGCTTTTTTCGGTCAAATCTCGATAAAATAAGGAAAATTAAGGGAAAAAAGAGGATAAAAATTGATAATTCGATAAAATTATTGGTTTTTCTTGCTTTTTCGGTCAAATCTCGATAAAATAAGGAAAATTAAGGGAAGAAAAGAGGAAAAAAATTGAAATTTCGCTAAAATTATTCATTTTTCTTGCTTTTTTCGGTCAAATCTCGATAAAATAAGGAAAATTAAGGGAAAAAAGAGGAAACAAATTGAAATTTCGCTAAAATTATTCGTTTTTCTTGCTTTTTTCGGTCAAATCTCGATAAAATAAGGAAAATTAAGGGAAAAAAATAGGAAAAAAATTGAAATTTCGCTAAAATTATTCGTTTTTCTTCCTTTTTTCGGTCAAATCTCGATAAAATAAGGAAAATTAAGGGAAAAAAAGAGGATAACTATTGATATTTCGATAAAATTATTCGTTTTTCTTGCTTTTTTCGGTCAAATCTCGTTAAATGAGGAGAATGAAGGAAAAAATGAGGAAAAAAATTGAAATTTCGCTAAAATTATTCGTTTTTCTTGCTTTTTTCGGTCAAATCTCGATAAAATAAGCAAAATTAAGGGAAAAAAAGAGGAAAAAAATTGAAATTTCGCTAAAATTATTCGTTTTTCTTGCTTTTTTCGGTCAAATCTCGTTAAATGAGGAGAATGAAGGAAAAAATGAGGAAAAAAATTGAAATTTCGCTAAAATTATTCGTTTTTCTTGCTTTTTTCGGTCAAATCTCGATAAAATAAGCAAAATTAAGGGAAAAAAAGAGGAAAAAAATTGAAATTTCGCTAAAATTATTCGTTTTTCTTGCTTTTTTCGGTCAAATCTCGATAAAATAAGAAAAATTAAGGGAAAAAAAGAGGATAAAAATTGAAATTTTTCTAAAATTATTCATTTTTCTTGCTTTTTTCGGTCAAATCTAGATAAAATAAGGAATATTAAGGGAAAAAAAGAAGATAAAAATTGAAATTTCTCAAAAATTATTCGTTTTTCTTGCTTTTTTCGGTCAATTCTCGATAAAATAAGGAAAATTAAGGGAAAAAAGAGGATAAAAATTGATATTTTGCAAAAATTATTCGTTTTTCTTGCTTTTTTCGGTCAAATCTCGTTAAATGAGGAGAATGAAGGAAAAAGAGAATGAAAAAAATTGAAATTTCGCTAAAATTCTTCGTTTTTCTTCCTTTTTGCGGTCAAATCTCGATAAAGTAAGGAAAATTAAGGGAAAAAAAGAAGATAAAAATTGAAATTTCGCTAAAATTATTCGTTTTTCTTGCTTTTTCGTTCAAATCTCGATAACATAAAGAAAATTAAGGGAAAAAAAGAGGAAAAAATTTGAAATTTCGCTAAAATTATTCGTTTTTCTTGCTTTTTTCGGTCAAATCTCGATAAAATAAGGAAAATTAAGGGAAAAAAAGAGGATAAAAATTGAAATTTTTCTAAAATTATTCATTTTTCTTGCTTTTTTCGGTCAAATCTAGATAAAATAAGGAATATTAAGGGAAAAAAAGAAGATAAAAATTGAAATTTCGCAAAAATTATTCGTTTTTCTTGCTTTTTTCGGTCAAATCTCGATAAAATAAGGAAAATTAAGGGAAAAAAGAGGATAAAAATTGATATTTTGCAAAAATTATTTGTTTTTCTTGCTTTTTTCGGTCAAATCTCGTTAAATGAGGAGAATGAAGGAAAAAGAGAATGAAAAAAATTGAAATTTCGCTAAAATTATTCGTTTTTCTTCCTTTTTGCGGTCAAATCTCGATAAAGTAAGGAAAATTAAGGGAAAAAAAAGAAGATAAAAATTGAAATTTCGCTAAAATTATTCGTTTTTCCTGCTTTTTCGGTCAAATCTCGATAAAATAAGGAAAATTAAGGGAAAAAAAGAGGAAAAAAATTGAAATTTCGCTAAAAAATTAATCGTTTTTCTTGCTATTTGCGGTCAAATCTCGATAAAGTAAGGAAAATTAAAGGAAAAAAAGAGGAAAAAAATTGAGATTTCGCTAAAATTATTCGTTTTTCATGCTTTTTTCGGTCAAATCTAGATAAAATAAGGAAAATTAAGGGAAAAAAAGAGGAAAAAAATTGAAATTTCGCTAAAATTATTCGTTTTTCTTGCTTTTTGCGGTCAAATCTCGATAAAGTAAGGAAAATTAAAGGAAAAAAAGAGGAAAAAAATTGAAATTTCGCTAAAATTATTCGTTTTTCATGCTTTTTTCGGTCAAATCTCGATAAAATAAGGAAAATTAAGGGAAAAAAAGATGAAAAAGATTGAAATTTCGCTAAAATTATTCGTTTTTCTTGCTTTTTTTGGTGAAATCTCGATAAAATAAGGAAAATTAAGGGAAAAAAAGAGGAAAAAAATTGAAATTTCGCTAAAATTATTCGTTTTTCTTGCTTTTTTCGGTCAAATCTCGATAAAATAAGGAAAATTAAGGGAAAAAAAGAGGAAAAAATTTGAAATTTCGCTAAAATTATTCGTTTTTCTTGCTTTTTTCGGTCAAATCTCGATAAAATAAGGGAAAAAAAGAGGATTAAAATTGAAATTTTGCTACAATTATTCGTTTTTCTTGCTTTTTTCGGTCAAATATCGATAAAATAAGCAAAATTAAGGGAAAAAAAGAGGAAAAAAATTGAAATTTTGCTAAAATTATTCGTTTTTCTTGCTTTTTTCGGTCAAATCTCGATAAAATAAGGAAAATTAAGGGAAAAAAGAGGATAAAAATTGATAATTCCATAAAATTATTGGTTTTTCTTGCTTTTTCGGTCAAATCTCGATAAAATAAGGAAAATTAAGGGAAAAAAAGAGGAAAAAAATTGAAATTTCGCTAAAATTATTCATTTTTCTTGCTTTTTTTCGGTCAAATCTCGATAAAATAAGGAAAATTAAGGGAAAAAAAGAGGAAACAAATTGAAATTTCGCTAAAATTATTCGTTTTTCTTGATTTTTTCGGTGAAATCTCGATAAAATAAGGAAAATTAAGGGAAAGAAAGAGGAAAAAATTGATATTTCGCTAAAATTATTCATTTTTCTTGCTTTTTTCGGTCAAATCTCGATAAAATAAGGAAAATTAAGGGAAAAAAAGAGGAAAAAAATTGAAATTTTGCAAAAATTATTCGTTTTTCTTGCTTTTTTCGGTCAAATCTCAATAAAATAAGGAAAATTAAGGGAAAAAAATAGGAAAAAAATTGAAATTTCGCTAAAATTATTCGTTTTTCTTCCTTTTTTCGGTCAAATCTCGATAAAATAAGGAAAATTAAGGGAAAAAAAGAGGATAAAAATTGATATTTCGATAAAATTATTCGTTTTTCTTGTTTTTTTCGGTCAAATCTCGATAAAATAAGGGAAATTAAGGGAAGAAAAGAGGAAAAAATTTGAAATTTTGCTAAAATTATTCGTTTTTCTTGCTTTTTTCGGTCAAATCTCGATAAAATAAGGGAAAAAAAGAGGATTAAAATTGAAATTTTTCTACAATTATTCGTTTTTCTTGCTTTTTTCGGTCAAATCTCGATAAAATAAGCAAAATTAAGGGAAAAAAAGAGGAAAAAAATTGAAATTTCGCTAAAATTATTCGTTTTTCTTGCTTTTTTCGGTCAAATCTCGATAAAATAAGGAAAATTAAGGGAAAAAAGAGGATAAAAATTGATAATTCGATAAAATTATTGGTTTTTCTTGCTTTTCTGGTCAAATCTCGATAAAATAAGGAAAATTAAGGGAAAAAAAGAGGAAAAAAATTGAAATTTCGCTAAAATTATTCATTTTTCTTGCTTTTTTTGGTCAAATCTCGATAAAATAAGGAAAATTAAGGGAAAAAAAGAGGAAAAAAATTGAAATTTTGCTAAAATTATTCGTTTTTCTTGCTTTTTTCGGTCAAAGTCTCGATAAAGTAAGGAAAATTAAGGGAAAAAAATAGGAAAAAAATTGAAATTTCGCTAAAATTATTCGTTTTTCTTCCTTTTTTCGGTCAAATCTCGATAAAATAAGGAAAATTAAGGGAAAAAAAGAGGATAAAAATTGATATTTCGATAAAATTATTCGTTTTTCTTGCTTTTTTCGGTCAAATCTCGTTAAATGAGGAGAATGAAGGAAAAAAATGAGGAAAAAAATTGAAATTTCGCTGAAATCATTCGTTTTTCTTGCTTTTTTCGGTCAAATCTCGATAAAATAAGGAAAATTAAGGGAAAAAAAGATGAAAAAAATGGAAATTTCGCAAAAATTATTCGTTTTTCTTGCTTTTTTCGGTCAAATCTCGATAAAATAAGGAAAATTAAGGGAAAAAAAGAGGAAAAAAATTGAAATTTCGCTAAAATTATTCGTTTTTCTTGCTTTTTTCGGTCAAATCTCGATAAAATAAGCAAAATTAAGGGAAAAAAAGATGAAAAAATTTGAAATTTCGTTAATATTACTCGTTTTTCTTGCTTTTTTCGGTCAAATCTCGATAAAATAAGGAAAATTAAGGGAAAAAAAGAGGAAAAAAATTGAAATTTCGCTAAAATTATTCGTTTTTCTTGCTTTTTTCGGTCAAATCTCGATAAAATAAGCAAAATTAAGGGAAAAAAAGAGGAAAAAAATTGAAATTTCGCTAAAATTATTCGTTTTTCTTGCTTTTTTCGGTCAAATCTCGATAAAATAAGGAAAATTAAGGGAAAAAAAGAGGATAAAAATTGAAATTTTTCTAAAATTATTCATTTTTCTTGCTTTTTTCGGTCAAATCTAGATAAAATAAGGAATATTAAGGGAAAAAAAGAAGATAAAAATTGAAATTTCTCAAAAATTATTCGTTTTTCTTGCTTTTTTCGGTCAATTCTCGATAAAATAAGGAAAATTAAGGGAAAAAAGAGGATAAAAATTGATATTTTGCAAAAATTATTCGTTTTTCTTGCTTTTTTCGGTCAAATCTCGTTAAATGAGGAGAATGAAGGAAAAAGAGAATGAAAAAAATTGAAATTTCGCTAAAATTCTTCGTTTTTCTTCCTTTTTGCGGTCAAATCTCGATAAAGTAAGGAAAATTAAGGGAAAAAAAGAAGATAAAAATTGAAATTTCGCTAAAATTATTCGTTTTTCTTGCTTTTTCGGTCAAATCTCGATAACATAAAGAAAATTAAGGGAAAAAAAGAGGAAATATTTGAAATTTCGCTAAAATTATTCGTTTTTCTTGCTTTTTTCGGTCAAATCTCGATAAAATAAGGAAAATTAAGGGAAAAAAGAGGATAAAAATTGATATTTTGCAAAAATTATTCGTTTTTCTTGCTTTTTTCGGTCAAATCTCGTTAAATGAGGAGAATGAAGGAAAAAGAGAATGAAAAAAATTGAAATTTCGCTAAAATTATTCGTTTTTCTTCCTTTTTGCGGTCAAATCTCGATAAAGTAAGGAAAATTAAGGGAAAAAAAGAAAATAAAAATTGAAATTTCGCTAAAATTATTCGTTTTTCCTGCTTTTTCGGTCAAATCTCGATAAAATAAGGAAAATTAAGGGAAAAAAAGAGGAAAAAAATTGAAATTTCGCTAAAATTAATCGTTTTTCTTGCTTTTTGCGGTCAAATCTCGATAAAGTAAGGAAAATTAAAGGAAAAAAAGAGGAAAAAAATTGAAATTTCGCTAAAATTATTCGTTTTTCATGCTTTTTTCGGTCAAATCTAGATAAAATAAGGAAAATTAAGGGAAAAAAAGAGGAAAAAAATTGAAATTTCGCTAATATTATTCGTTTTTCTTGCTTTTTGCGGTCAAATCTCGATAAAGTAAGGAAAATTAAAGGAAAAAAAGAGGAAAAAAATTGAAATTTCGCTAAAATTATTCGTTTTTCATGCTTTTTTCGGTCAAATCTCGATAAAATAAGGAAAATTAAGGGAAAAAAAGATGAAAAAGATTGAAATTTCGCTAAAATTATTCGTTTTTCTTGCTTTTTTTGGTGAAATCTCGATAAAATAAGGAAAATTAAGGGAAAAAAAGAGGAAAAAAATTGAAATTTCGCTAAAATTATTCGTTTTTCTTGCTTTTTTCGGTCAAATCTCGATAAAATAAGGAAAATTAAGGGAAAAAAAGAGGAAAAAATTTGAAATTTCGCTAAAATTATTCGTTTTTCTTGCTTTTTTCGGTCAAATCTCGATAAAATAAGGGAAAAAAAGAGGATTAAAATTGAAATTTTGCTACAATTATTCGTTTTCCTTTCTTTTTTCGGTCAAATCTCGATAAAATAAGCAAAATTAAGGGAAAAAAAGAGGAAAAAAATTGAAATTTCGCTAAAATTATTCGTTTTTCTTGCTTTTTTCGGTCAAATCTCGATAAAATAAGGAAAATTAAGGGAAAAAAGAGGATAAAAATTGATAATTCGATAAAATTATTGGTTTTTCTTGCTTTTTCGGTCAAATCTCGATAAAATAAGGAAAATTAAGGGAAAAAAAGAGGAAAAAAATTGAAATTTCGCTAAAATTATTCATTTTTCTTGCTTTTTTCGGTCAAATCTCGATAAAATAATGAAAATTAAGGGAAAAAAAGAGGAAACAAATTGAAATTTCGCTAAAATTATTCGTTTTTCTTGCTTTTTTCGGTCAAATATCGATAAAATAAGGAAAATTAAGGGAAAAAAATAGGAAAAAAATTGAAATTTCGCTAAAATTATTCGTTTTTCTTCCTTTTTTCGGTCAAATCTCGATAAAATAAGGAAAATTAAGGGAAAAAAATAGGATAACTATTGATATTTCGATAAAATTATTCGTTTTTCTTGCTTTTTTCGGTCAAATCTCGTTAAATGAGGAGAATGAAGGAAAAAATGAGGAAAAAAATTGAAATTTCGCTAAAATCATTCGTTTTTCTTGCTTTTTTCGGTCAAATCTCGATAAAATAAAGAAAATTAAGGGAAAAAAAGATGAAAAAAATGGAAATTTCGCAAAAATTATTCGTTTATCTAGCTTTTTTCGGTCAAATCTCGATAAAATAAGGAAAATTAAGGGAAAAAAAGAGGAAAAAAATTGAAATTTCGCTAAAATTATTCGTTTTTCTTGCTTTTTTCGGTCAAATCTCGATAAAATAAGCAAAATTGAGGGAAAAAAAGATGAAAAAATTTGAAATTTCGTTAATATTACTCGTTTTTCTTGCTTTTTTCGGTCAAATCTCGATAAAATAAGGAAAAGTAAGGGAAAAAAAGAGGAAAAAAATTGAAATTTCGCTAAAATTATTCGTTTTTCTTGCTTTTTTCGGTCAAATCTCGATAAAAAAAGCAAAATTAAGGGAAAAAAAGAGGAAAAAAATTGAAATTTCGCTAAAATTATTCATTTTTCGTGCTTTTTTCGGTCAAATCTCGATAAAATAAGGAAAATTAAGGGAAAAAAAGAGGAAAAAAATTGAAATTTCGCAAAAATTATTCGTTTTTCTTCCTTTTTTCGGTCAAATCTCGATAAAATAAGGAAAATTAAGGGAAAAAAAGAGGAAAAAAATTGAAATTTCGCTTAAATTATTCGTTTTTCTTGCTTTTTTCGGTCAAATCTCGATAAAATAAGGAAAATTAAGGGAAAAAAAGATGAAAAAGATTGAAATTTCGCTAAAATTATTCGTTTTTCTTGCTTTTTTCGGTCAAATCTCGATAAAATAAGGAAAATTAAGGGAAAAAAAGAGGATAAAAATTGAAATTTCGCTAAAATTATTTTTTTTTCTTGCTTTTTTCGGTCAAATCTCGATAAAATAAGGAAAATTAAGGGAAAAAAGAGGATAAAAATTGAAATTTCGCTAAAATTATTCATTTTTCTTGCTTTTTTCGGTCAAATCTCGATAAAATAAGGAAAATTAAGGGAAAAATAGAGGAAAAAATTTGAAATTTCGCTAAAATTATTCGTTTTTCTTGCTTTTTTCGGTCAAATCTCGATAAAATAAGGAAAATTAAGGGAAAAAAAGAGGAAAAAAATTGAAATTTCGCTAAAATTATTCGTTTTTCTTGCTTTTTGCGGTCAAATCTCGATAAAGTAAGGAAAATTAAAGGAAAAAAAAAGGAAAAAAATTGAAATTTCGCTAAAATTATTCGTTTGTCATGCTTTTTTCGGTCAAATCTCGATAAAATAAGGAAAATTAAGGGAAAAAAAGAGGATAAAAATTGATATTTCTTTAAAATTATTTTTTTTTTCTTGCTTTTTTCGGTCGAATCTCGATAAAATAAGGAAAACTAAGGGAAAAAAAGAGGAAAAAAATTGAAATTTCGCTAAAATTATTCGTTTTTCTTGCTTTTTTTGGTCAAATCTCGATAAAATAAGGAAAATTAAGGGAAAAAAAGAGGAAAAAATTTGAAATTTCGCTAAAATTATTCGTTTTTCTTGCTTTTTTCGGTCAAATCTCGATAAAATAAGGGAAAAAAAGAGGATAAAAATTGAAATTTTGCTACAATTATTCGTTTTTCTTGCTTTTTTCGCTCAAATCTCGATAAAATAAGGAAAATTAAGGGAAAAAAAGAGGATAAAAATTGATATTTCGAGAAAATTATTCGTTTATCTTGCTTTTTTCGGTCAAATCTCGTTAAATGAGGAGAATGAAGGAAAAAATGAGGAAAAAAATTGAAATTTCGCTAAAATTATTCGTTTTTCTTGGTTTTTTCGGTCAAATCTCGATAAAATAAGGAAAATTAAGGGAAAAAAGAGGATAAAAATTGATATTTCGATAAAATTATTGGTTTTTCTTGATTTTTTCGGTCAAATCTCGATAAAATAAGCAAAATTAAGGGAAAAAAAGAGGAAAAAAATTGAAATTTCGCTAAAATTATTCGTTTTTCTTCCTTTTTTCGGTCAAATCTCGATAAAATAAGGAAAATTAAGGGAAAAAAGGGGATAAAAATTGAAATTTCGCTAAAATTATTTTTTTTTCTTGCTTTTTTCGGTCAAATCTCGATAAAATAAGGAAAATTAAGGGAAAAAAGAGGATAAAAATTGAAATTTCGCTAAAATTATTCGTTTTTCTTGCTTTTTTCTGTCAAATCTCGATAAAATAAGGAAAATTAAGGGAAAAAAAGATGAAAAAGATTGAAATTTCGCTAAAATTATTCGTTTTATTGCTATTTTCGGTGAAATCTCGATAAAATAAGGAAAATTAAGGGAAAAAAAGAGGATAAAAATTGAAATTTCGCTAAAATTATTTTTTTTTCTTGCTTTTTTCGGTCAAATCTCGATAAAATAAGGAAAACTAAGGGAAAAAAAGAGGAAAAAAATTGAAATTTCGCTAAAATTATTCGTTTTTCTTGCTTTTTGCGGTCAAATCTCGATAAAGTAAGGAAAATTAAAGGAAAAAAAAAGGAAAAAAATTGAAATTTCGCTAAAATTATTCGTTTGTCATGCTTTTTTCGGTCAAATCTCGATAAAATAAGGAAAATTAAGGGAAAAAAAGAGGATAAAAATTGATATTTCTTTAAAATTATTTTTTTTTTCTTGCTTTTTTCGGTCGAATCTCGATAAAATAAGGAAAACTAAGGGAAAAAAAGAGGAAAAAAATTGAAATTTCGCTAAAATTATTCGTTTTTCTTGCTTTTTTTGGTCAAATCTCGATAAAATAAGGAAAATTAAGGGAAAAAAAGAGGAAAAAATTTGAAATTTCGCTAAAATTATTCGTTTTTCTTGCTTTTTTCGGTCAAATCTCGATAAAATAAGGGAAAAAAAGAGGATAAAAATTGAAATTTTGCTACAATTATTCGTTTTTCTTGCTTTTTTCGCTCAAATCTCGATAAAATAAGGAAAATTAAGGGAAAAAAAGAGGATAAAAATTGATATTTCGAGAAAATTATTCGTTTATCTTGCTTTTTTCGGTCAAATCTCGTTAAATGAGGAGAATGAAGGAAAAAATGAGGAAAAAAATTGAAATTTCGCTAAAATTATTCGTTTTTCTTGGTTTTTTCGGTCAAATCTCGATAAAATAAGGAAAATTAAGGGAAAAAAGAGGATAAAAATTGATATTTCGATAAAATTATTGGTTTTTCTTGATTTTTTCGGTCAAATCTCGATAAAATAAGCAAAATTAAGGGAAAAAAAGAGGAAAAAAATTGAAATTTCGCTAAAATTATTCGTTTTTCTTCCTTTTTTCGGTCAAATCTCGATAAAATAAGGAAAATTAAGGGAAAAAAGGGGATAAAAATTGAAATTTCGCTAAAATTATTTTTTTTTCTTGCTTTTTTCGGTCAAATCTCGATAAAATAAGGAAAATTAAGGGAAAAAAGAGGATAAAAATTGAAATTTCGCTAAAATTATTCGTTTTTCTTGCTTTTTTCTGTCAAATCTCGATAAAATAAGGAAAATTAAGGGAAAAAAAGATGAAAAAGATTGAAATTTCGCTAAAATTATTCGTTTTATTGCTATTTTCGGTGAAATCTCGATAAAATAAGGAAAATTAAGGAAAAAAAGAGGATAAAAATTGAAATTTCGCTAAAATTATTTTTTTTTCTTGCTTTTTTCGGTCAAATCTCGATAAAATAAGGAAAACTAAGGGAAAAAAAGAGGAAAAAAATTGAAATTTCGCTAAAATTATTCGTTTTTCTTGCTTTTTGCGGTCAAATCTCGATAAAGTAAGGAAAATTAAAGGAAAAAAAGAGGAAAAAAATTGAAATTTCGCAAAAATTATTCGTTTTTCATGCTTTTTTCGGTCAAATCTCGATAAAATAAGGAAAATTAAGGGAAAAAAAGAGGAAAAAAATTGAAATTTCGCTAAAATTATTCATTTTTCTTGCTTTTTTCGGTCAAATCTCGATAAAATAAGGAAAATTAAGGGAAAAAAAGAGGAAAAAAATTGAAATTTCGCTAAAATTATACATTTTTCTTGCTTTTTTCGGTCAAATCTCGATAAAATAAGGAAAATTAAGGGAAAAAAAGAGGAAAAAAATTGAAATTTCGCTAAAATTATTTTTTTTTCTTGCTTTTATCGGTCAAATCTCGATAAAATAAGGAAAATTAAGGGAAAAAAAGAGGAAAAAAATTGAAATTTCGCTAAAATTATTCATTTTTCTTGCTTTTTTCGGTCAAATCTCGATAAAATAAGGAAAATTAAGGGAAAAAAAGAGGATAAAAATTGATATTTCGATAAAATTATTCGTTTATCTTGCTTTTTTCGGTCAAATCTCGTTAAATGAGGAGAATGAAGGAAAAAATGAGGAAAAAAATTGAAATTTCGCTAAAATTATTCGTTTTTCTTGCTTTTTTCGGTCAAATCTCGAAAAAATAAGGAAAATTAAGGGAAAAAAGAGGATAAAAATTTATAATTCGATAAAATCATTGGTTTTTCTTGCTTTTTCGGTCAAATCGCGATAAAGTAAGGAAAATTAAGGGAAAAAAAGATGAAAAAAATTGAAATTTCGCTAAAATTATTCGTTTTTCATGCATTTTTCGGTCAAATCTCGATAAAATAAGGAAAATTAAGGGAAAAAAAGAGGAAAAAAATTGAAATTTCGCTAAAATTATTCATTTTTCTTGCTTTTTTCGGTCAAATCTCGATAAAATAAGGAAAATTATTGGAAAAAAAGAGGATAAAAATTGATATTTCGATAAAATTATTCGTTTATCTTGCTTTTTTCGGTCAAATCTCGTTAAATGAGGAGAATGAAGGAAAAAATGAGGAAAAAAATTGAAATTTCGCTAAAATTATTCGTTTTTCTTGGTTTTTTCGGTCAAATCTCGATAAAATAAGGAAAATTAAGGGAAAAAAGAGGATAAAAATTGATATTTCGATAAAATTATTGGTTTTTCTTGCTTTTTTCGGTCAAATCTCGATAAAATAAGCAAAATTAAGGGAAAAAAAGAGGAAAAAAATTGAAATTTCGCTAAAATTATTCGTTTTTCTTGCTTTTTTCGGTCAAATCTCGATAAAATAAGGAAAATTAAGGGAGAAAAGAGGATAAAAATTGAAATTTCGCTAAAATTATTTTTTTTTCTTGCTTTTTTCGGTCAAATCTCGATAAAATAAGGAAAATTAAGGGAAAAAAGAGGATAAAAATTGAAATTTCGCTAAAATTATTCGTTCTTCTTGCTTTTTTCTGTCAAATCTCGATAAAATAAGGAAAATTAAGGGAAAAAAAGATGAAAAAGATTGAAATTTCGCTAAAATTATTCGTTTTATTGCTATTTTCGGTGAAATCTCGATAAAATAAGGAAAATTAAGGGAAAAAAAGAGGATAAAAATTGAAATTTCACAAAAATTATTTTTTTTTCTTGCTTTTTTCGGTCAAATCTCGATAAAATAAGGAAAACTAAGGGAAAAATGAGGAAAACAATTGAAATTTCGCTAAAATTATTCGTTTTTCTTGCTTTTTTCGGTCAAATCTCGATAAAATAAGGAAAATTAAGGGAAAAAAA